>KZ819190.1:643435-888277 GCA_003144125.1 Testicularia cyperi
AAAAGAAAAAGAAAAAGAAAAAGAAAAAGAAAAAGAAAGAAAAAAAGGGTAACGGTTCTAACATGCCCGTGCGCGTCCCGAATATTGGTGGGGCAGTGACGCGTTGTCGGCATAACAACTCCACTTGCAACCTATCTAGTACAGTACAGTACAGTACAGTACAGTACTCGCTCGCCATCGCACGCATCCATATTACAGTACATCCTTCTGCCCCACAACATAAGCATCTCATCCCTACCTCGTCCGGCTCCACATCCCACAGCCCCTTCTTTATTCCTCAGGCAACCACAGACATGGATAATTTCCGCAAGATTGACATCGACAAGTACGACGAGGACGTTATCCTCGATGAAGAGCTCGTCGAACCCTTTCCCAAGGCGCCCGAGCAGGCGTCGGCAGATGCAAGGGCCAAGGCCACCGAGGTCCGCTCTCTGATCGGAAGGTGAGTCAGATGGCTTCAGCGACTCGTGGATACCGCTCCCGCTCCAAATCACTCTCGCGGTCCATGCTGATCAAAGATAATTCGCGTGATGTCATCTCGTGCGCTGCTTCAATCGGTTGCACGTCGCTTGCCTGCATGCAGAGGTGATGTTCCTGGTGCCTTGGGTCTGGTCCTGTCCGACTACCCGTACGGCCCAAATGTCGAAGATGCCAAGGTATGTCCACAACCTGCAGTGCACGGAGACCGGGCGGCGAGGATCGTGCTCCTCGACTGACACCCCCCTGATCTCCTTGGCATGTCACAGCATACCACATTGTTGTCATTGCTCGAGATCCTCAACAGCACCAAGTCGTCGGAGATCTCCAATGCCGTCAAGGCTCTCAGCATGGATCAAAGAGACGCGCTCATGAAGTATCTCTACAAGGGTCTGGAACTCGGAGGTGCTGGTGGCGAGAAGGAGGCCGTCAACTGCGCGGTGCTGCTCGGCTGGCACGAGAGGGTAAGTGCATCTCTTTATCATAAGCATTCGCAAGGTCTTCCTGCGATGAAAACGCAGCAAGAGCAGCCATCGTCCAGCAGCTTCCGCGCCCCGAGTGTCCAAAGAAAGCCTTTGGAGCCTTCATCGGAGCCTCCATGGCTAGAGTATCTCGCTGACATATTCTTTGCATTGGTACCATGCGGCTCCTTTGAATGCATACGCACAGCTCACCGAGATCGCCGGCACCGGATGCATCGTCCGTGTCATGTCAGATCGGAGAACCGTCTAGAACCATTAAAACAGTCCGGAATCTCAGCTCATTACATCCGATCCCAGGTACAGCGAAGACAAAGATGGTCTGGGTGGGGGTCATCCTGCCATTCAACGGCGCGATTTGTGCAGCTCAGCAGTGTTCTCTGGCCGGTAGCCGGCTTTTCCAGGACTCATGCGAGCGCAGCAGTGTAGTCGCAGGATGAAAGTAGGGAAGATTTGAATTATATTGTAATGAGAGCCCGGCGTTCCTACCAGGCAGAACAGGCAGGTGATCCACTGCGTTGCAGACTAGAACAGATGGGGGAACACGGAAGACAGCTTGTCCAAACTGGTCACTCTTTGCACCTTGACCAGCCCTTCCGCAACGAAAGACTCAGCAACGGCCGGCGAAGATGCCGAGACCGGTCGCGACGAAACTTGAGGTCTGCGCACGATGATCTGGACAGCTTCAACCTGATTGACGACTGAGAGCAGTGTCGCCTGCAAGATCTTGGGGTTGCTCTCCGAATCGGTCATCTGCTCACGTAGATGCCGGAGATTGGCACGGGCCGCTGGCCAGTACTTGGCCTGACGCCCCAGGGTGTCCAAGAGCCGCGTGAGATTCGACTGCGCAGCGTCGAGTTGCAGCTTCACATTTCGAGCCGAATTGCTGGGCGGCGAGAGACCGGGCCGAGCTTCGCCGAACTCGTCGGCCTGAACCGAGAGCAGTTCGATCTCCGCCAGAGAAACGCAACCAGCGAGAAAGAGGGCGCGGCTCGACAGGGGCGATTCGGACATCGATTTACCATCGAGCGCCTCCGATAACATGCAAATCTCGCCAATCTCTCGCGCAGCCATACGCATAGAGTCGTACTCCACCTCGGTCATGGGCCTTGCGCCCAAAAGAAACCGCGTTATGAGCGAGGCGAAATATGTGAGGTGCAGTTGCAAGAAAGAGAGTGGTTGGCCCAATTCGTAAGCTCGACGCAAGTTGCTGTTGCTGAGGCGCAGGGCGGCGGGCAGCGACTCATAGTGTCCCACAATGTCGGACTCGATGGCCGCTAATTCTTGCTCCTGAGCAAGCTCGCGGTCCGGGTCTCTGCTAGAGCGTTCGTTCGCGCATGCGACATCGGAGAAACGGCCAGCGTAATGCAGTTGTCGGACGAGGGCCGAGAAGATGCACGGCTCCGACTTATGCATTGTAGGTGGAAACGCCAGATCGATATCCTGATCCTTAATGGTTACAGGTCTGGCAGTGTTGAGCGCCATGACCCGATCGAGGCAGTAGACCATCCAGAAGACTGTTGATTCATCGAACTCGCCTTCGGGCGCGGAGTAACGCGGAGAGCGGGCGCGATGGAGGTCGAGTTGCATGCACATGCGCATCGCCGAAGAAATGATCGCCGCAGCCGAAGTCATCAGCCCTACCAGGATGTCGCGAATGCACATCACGCCGAGTGCCAGAATTGTCTCGACATCATCTGTACAGAGCGCCGAGCCAATCAGAGCACGTGCCCGGATCAGGTACGCCTCGCTGCTCAGAGTGTCGGGAATCTGAGGTTGAAGCTTGGCTCGTTCGTACAGGCTAGCTCCGATACAGCAAAGCGCATTGGCGAGCAGAGGCGAGATCTTCTCGTCGCGGATGCGACGCAACACAACGTCGATTTCAAGTCCAGGCATCTGCTCGCCGATCTCGTCGACGAATGCACGGAAGAAGAGCTCCGTGACATGGCTCGTGGGCCGAGCTTCGCTCCTGTCGGTGAAGAGGGCACCATCTACTTTCGTCCCACCCGAGTGTAGCGGTGACGGAGACCGAATTTTGTTTGAATCGCGTGACGCAGCTGCTTCAACGGACTCCAACGCCGCTAAGGTTCGTCGCACCGCCGCCGTGAGCGGAAAGGCGAGACGATCGACGGGCATGGGATATGTAAGCGTGTCGAAAGAACTTGAACGTTGTCGCAGCTCCTGCTCGTCGGCCGAGGACAAATCAAGAGCAATGCTGCAGTGCCGCAGGTCTGGCTTGGACAGCGGGTCGTTCGTGACCCTTTTCATCCGAAAGACATGCAAGCGACAGGCCGCAGAGGAGACTCGCTCGTTTTGATCGCTTCGACTAGGTTCGCGTATCTCAACAATGCCAAGAATGCCCGAAGCTACGTCCATAAAGGGCCTACGGGAGGCAGACGTCAATCGTCCAAGCGCGTCCCAGTCAGATGCAAATGCGCGCTCTAGTCGCTCGCCGGGATCGCTGACATCGCCGAGGTCGTCGAGGGATGATTCACGAGCCATGGCAGCCTCGACTGCTCGACGGTAAGCGTCGCTTGGTGGTCTGGCCAGGACTGACAATTGTGCTGCGCGTGCGCGGCACTTCGTTGCTAGCAGACTGACACCTGACAGCCTTTGGTCGATCCGCTTAGGCATTGAAGATGCTGCTGAATGTCGATGGTCGAGTTTCTGTTCGGGTGGAGATGTGCTGGGTCGATAATCGCCCCATCGTTCTTGCTCAACGTAACGAGCGCGCATGTGATGAGTGTCCTGAGCAACGCTGGCATTGTGAGAAAGGGGCGGTGCACGGTGAAGACCATCTGATAGATCCTGAGCGGCGGAAGTGACGCCTCCGAATCGGTGAGTTGGACTGCGGATTCGAGGAAGCGCATCGCCATCGCGAATCCTTTCTTCTCCCCCCGAATTTATTCGGTTGCTGTCCAGACGCGAAGAGGATGGGCTTGAGGCGAGGCCACTGACATAAAGGCCAGGTGCTGAGGCAGTCTGAAAGTGGGGCGCAGACTGTGACGCAGATCGGGGTACGTGAGGCAGAGATCCTCGATCCAGCTCCGATCGAGTATAGAAGCTGTTTGCGGAGTCGCTCGTGGGAGGTGCATGTGCTGCAGGCGTCTCGGGTGAGCGCTGTTCGCTGGAAGGACCGCCCGAGCTCTTACGGCGTTGTCGCGAGGCGTCGCCCGTCTTGGCGCGACGAAAATCGACCTCTGGCCATTTGCAGTCGATTTCTGCGTGTCGCCGAATGACAAACGTTGGTACGAGGAATGATATTGTGGCAGAGCAAGGATTGAAGAAGGAGAGAGACGTCAGCGCTCAGACGCGGAAGATTTGATGGCACTTGTATTGATGGCGAAAAGAACCGATCCGACAGCGACGCGCCGCAGAACACCATACTCACTCATGTGGGCGCATGTCTTGCATGTTGGACGCACTCCGTCACAACGTGACTTGCGGTTGCGGCAGGCTAAGCAGGCCAGAGAAACCCTTGGGCGTTTGACAGGTGTGCTGACGGGTACGAGGTCAGCTTCTGTTGTTGGTCGGGTGTGATATCCGGGAGCATCAAAACTAGGCGGTAGAGGGCGTCGACTAGGCCCGAATCCGGGATGAGCTTCGTAGCCGTATGCATCTGAGTGTCTTGCAACGTGCAACGAGGGATACGCAGCAGCGGAGACAGGTCCAGGAGAACGGCGCGAAGCAGCATAGCCTGCTGAAACCATGCCTGCCGGCGCATAGACAGAAGAGCTACCCCTGCGATATGGATCGTAGCGTTCACTGTCACCATATCCGGAATAGGGTCGAGGGATGGAAGAACGATAGAGACTAGGAGGCTCTTGAATCGGAGGGAGCCGATTCTGCTGAAAGTCAGACCGGCCGTCATTCGAGTTCAGCATAGGACCTCGAACTGGCGAGATCGGATGTCTACGTTCCACCATCGGTGGCAGCCCTCGGGCAGGTGCGGCGGCCTCATCCATGACTGGATGATGTCCACCATGGCTCCGAAAAGGCTGTTGAAACGGGCGACGGTCCATCACGGACGGCTCGAGCAGTTCTTTGCTGCTAGCAGCAACCTCGATGTCTGCGGACGAAATGATGGGCAATGACGGGGTGGTTGAACCGAGAGGAGAAGGTGTTGTCGTTCAAGAATGAGGCCGTCGAATCTATCTTGTAGATCCGGTCACACCAAGTCGTGCTTCTGTCGTCGCGAAATATAACCGAGCGCACCCGTTGCGGGGGAGGATGGGGCTAATTCTGTTGGGAAGAATCACGGCAAGGAGACGTGGTGCAGTGCACAGCACCGGGTGCTCGAATGCGCAGAGCAGTAGTGAAGGGATGTGCGTGGAATTGTGGGTCGGATGACAATAATATCGGATAGGAGGCTGGTAGTTGCTGGTAAGCCCAAAAAGACAACAAGAGGAGACCTTTCCGTACGGAGAAAGACAGAAAGGTCGTGACGACTTTTAGATGTGCTTAGAGGATAGCGCTTTGAGCTCGAAGAGCGACACACTGAAGTCTAATGCAGTGTCGCAGATGCAGTTCGGATCAATGTTGAGAGATCAAACAGAGAAGTCGAAAGAGCTGGGACCTTTTCTGGATCGGTGCAATCGTGATGATGTGGACATCGGAAATCAGTGTCGAAGCTGGTGTCGGAAGTGCAGCATATTGGGGGCAGGATGAGGAACAGGCACGCTAGCCAAACAAAGATGCCCAGCAGGGACCCACGGTTCCCGAGGGCGGAGCCAGGACGTGAAAGGAAGTTTGAGATAAGATGGCGGAAGAGAAGCCGAGAAGAGATGTTGGAAGTAAGAAGGGTTGCCAAGAGACGGAAACGGGCTAAGGGAACAAAGCGAAGAAGCGGCCAGACAATGCCAAAGACTCAGCTAAAACGTCACAAGAAAATTGGCTGCACACTGCCGACTGAGCATGATTGCTGCACCTGTTCTCGGGATAGGCGGGGAAGGCCAAAGGCGACATTGCCGTCTGCCTCTTGTTGCAAGCGAACAGCACATACTGCAACATCACGGGCGGCAGCAGGCACAGGGACGTAGGCAGAGTGACCCAGATGATCGACAGGAGAGCAAGTGCAGCATCCAGATTGTCGTAGCAACGCGTAGCAGAAGGCCGACTCGGGAGCCGAAGCAATCGGGAGCCATGAAGACCCACAAGGCACATTAATGTCGACACACGAGAAACGGGAAAACAGTCCGACACGGCCGAACGCTCTTTGGCTGCGCCTCTTCGGTTTCTCCGTGAGGCCTTTCCTGGGGCAGAGCAAGCAATGCTCGCTCTGCTTGCAGAACAACAACACAATACAGTACGTGTTTGTCCCGGAAGCGCGATTGCAGCTGTTGCGAAGAGTGGCGCTATTGGTGGGTGAAAGAGGATGATTCCTGCCGAGTGTGCTCGTGTGGGCGGATAGGTGCTCTTGTCCACTCACGAGACAGAGCGGCGTTACGGAGCCAGAGAGCGGGGCCAATGACAGGGCACACTACAGATTAAGGCCAGCAAGCGAGGCAGAAGGTCGGGATCGGCGCCGTGCGCTCAGCAGCGGCCAGGCATGCATGAGCGCGAGGAAAGCTAGCATCTGACATCTGTCCATACCGATGGATTGACTAATGAGGCTGCAAAGGATATGAACAGCACGTCGTGACGACAAGGGAGAATCGTGTGGCTCGCTCGATGCTATTGCTGCATTGTCAGAGTTGCACAAAAGCAGAGAGCAGCGTGACCGTCTCGGAGCGTAAGCAAGCATAAACCGAAACCTGGGTGGTCCACGAGGTAAACTAAGGGGGGAGGACGGGCAGTCGCGCGAATGGCCACAGCATGAAAATTGCGCTTGCCTAACAGCCTAGCAGTGAGTGAAGATCAGATCCCCCAAAAGGCTCCACGTAAACCAGTTACCAAAGAAGCTCCGGATTTGGTCGCTCGCCGAGTATCTCAAAACTCTGCAGATCGAAGGTCTGTTGCGAAAGATGAGACTAGACGGTAAATGTGACTCTTTCCTGATCCTGTGTGTGCTGTGTTCATGACGACAATTTCACGGTGGGTCCAGGGGGAAGTTGCGGATTTCTGGTCGGGTGGGGGAAACGCAGTCTGCCGGATGAGAATGCCGAGCCGGAGACAACAATAACAACAAGGCGGTCGACAAGCGCGTGATGGATGTGAACGTCGGAGTCGGCGCCGACCAAGCCCCAAGACCTCTTCAGCCAACAATAGGACCACAAGCCATGCAAGTCATTCATCTTCGCACGAACCCGCCCTTGACAATTGTGCCCAGAAGCTACCGAGCCGCTCTCGACTTCCGTATCGACCTGGGCCTCCTCCTCTGCATTGTTGCAGTATACTTCGTCTGCCTGCGCGATTCCATTGATGCAACCTGCAGTCGTGTTTTTTCCCCTTTTTTTTTTCCTGCCAGCCACTAAAAAGCAGCAGTAAGACCACGAAGCGACTGCCGAGTACGGTACTGGCACAAACGAGACTGCTTTGTGACTGTCTGGTTCCATCGTTCTGCAACGCGAGAAGAAGGCAAAGGGTCAGATATGGCAGAAATACTAATGTCAAGGCCGCGCCCGACTGAGCCGAGGCGAGGAAGGACAGGCGAACGCGTGCACGTCGTGGTGCTCTGCGCCGGGTTCCGCGGAAATTAAAAGGGCTGGTGCGACCCACAGGCACAACCCAGTCGGCTGGCTCCGAGGATCAATCACGTACGGTTCTTTGTTTATTATTATTATTTTCGAGTAGGCCACACCATCAAGAACACGCACGCATCAACGTTATTTGGAATTCGAGTTGACCGTCAGCGTCACAAACATGGCGTCCCTGCTGCACAAATTTCTTGCTTGTTCGATGCATGAGCGGAAACTCACATTTCGAGCGACTGACCATGCACAGTGTGAAGCAAGAGTCAAAGGCCCGTGCAGCCGCAAATGACCGCTCGTAGACACAGGCAGCAGCGCCGATGCCGAAGACCGTCAGAGACGAAGCATCGAGGGACAATAACGAAGACGCAAGGACGACATGGGTGTCCTAGGAGATGGAGATGGGCACTAGGCTTCACGGAGTATTGGGCTGCGTCAGGACACCGATCACAAGCAGGGCGGCATGAGATGCGTGAGCATGTGAGACGTCCGAGCCACCGTCGAATAGCAAGGCTAGGCCATTGGCAATAAGGGCAGCGAGACAAAGGCAGAGGCAAGGTTGGACACCGCCATGGGCTCCAAGAAGACTGACTAGCTGCCGGTAGGGTTGGGCGCCAAGTAAGAAAAATATCTCCGGGAGGATTGAGCAGAATGAATTGAGTGACACACGATGCCAGTCATCCCGAGAAGGCGGACTCCGCGTCATCCGAGCAGGCGTCGCGTGCGTCGAAAGCGGGTGTCTCACATGTGCCCTGGTCCGCGCTGCCGGACTAACGAGCTCCGATCCGGCCTTGTTGCGTCGTTGATGCCTTTGCAACTCACGGACCAGACACTCGCACCCCGCCTTGGTGCAGCATCTATCATTATGCGTAGCTTTCGGCTGTAGTGCATCTTTGTCCCTGCTCTCCCATTAATAGCCGATCGTTGGACCGTTGTGCAAAATTACGCACGTCAGGGTCTAGAACTACCGTAGGTGATTCACTGAGCCACTACAGTAGATTGTGAGCCCGTGTCCTTCGACAGCATGGCTACTGCCACATCTGCGACCTGCGGGTAAGGGTTGGCGTACATCTGCTCTCGACTCGGCCGCTCTCGATACATACTTGTCGGCTGCCCTACCGGCCTGTCCCCTTTCGCCCACTATTACTCTCACGGCTCGCCTATCGGGATTGGCGAGCTAGCCAGCATGGTGCATCTGCGTTGACCAACTTTGCAAGCCTCGCATAATGAAGCATACATCAGAGCGGATATACATCACCACGACGTTCGAAATTCTGTCTCTGTAAATTCTGTCTCTGTCTCACTCACGCTGCTGTGCCCGACTCCGCGATGGAATGTCGTGGTCCCGAGATCCGCTTGGCAGCCTGATCAACACGTCCGAGTCTCCAAAATGCATCCAATATTGTACGTAGAGATAACTGCTTTAGGCCCTGTCGGTTTTGAAGAGGGTATCGATCGAGGGCAACACCTCTCGCTAGAGTTGCAACTAAGCGGGGATTGACGATCTCGGGAGTGCCTGCTCTCTTCGCGCAAGGGTGCGCGACGCCGCACCACGAGCGCCTCGGAAATCCCTGGCCCCAACAGAATTTCTGCGGCTCTCGTCTGCGTGGAAGGCAAGTTCCCCCTGACGATGCGCGGCCAGTTTAGCCACTTCCACACATTAATTGATTGTCCTCGATTTGCCCGAGAGAAGTGCATCAATGTGAGTCGGAAGGAGCTTCCACAGGTATTATACTAACAATGAGCCTCCACAACATGCCCGCGCCACCACAATGATGCCATGACGGAGCGCGAGCCGCTTTGACGTCTAGCCGGGCAGCGGCAGGACAGTCCTGCACCAACATGCCTGACTTCATGCAAGCCTTCCGCGACCAACCGGGAGAGGCCTAGACTGTCTGGCCAGTGAAGCCGTGGGTTCGCGACTTTCCTTGCATTCTCTTCTCGGGCCTTTGTCACGTCTGCCTAGATGTCATGAGTGTGTCGTAGATCGAAAGGCGAGCCATACTCAGCGGAAGAGCGACTGCCGGGGCACTTGATTTTTCAAGATCCGAGCGGGAAGGAGACGCAGGATCAAATGTCAATTTGAGAGGCCCGCACCCGCGAAAAGCAAGAACAACCTTAATTCGTCCGACGTTCAGTTCGCTCGTCATCGGAATCTTTCCGTCCCTCGCTAACACCTTGCCTCGCCGTTGGTCACCGCCATGTCACTGCTAGTGCAGCCTTGTCAGCTTTCTAGCCTGTTTTGTCGCAGATCTGACCGCTGTATTGCATGGATTCATGTTTGCACTCCGCAGCGTCAGCCAGAGCGCGACCATGTTGGCCGGCCGGTGAATTCTTGGCTGAAAGGGACACTTTTGTTGTCCCTGCGCTGTAGACATCGCAAACGTGAACCGGTGAGTCTGGTCGTGAACCCGCACAGAGGTCTCATCTGTCACCCAAGGCCAGGGTGGCTTGCAGCATCGTTTGACAACGACCGCCTCCGAGTAGACACTTCGCACTGCTGTGATGAACGACGCCTCGCTTGTGCAGGATGCACGCCTTAACAGTGGCGTCTGGCGCGTGAAGTCGGTTTATCCTGGCCCGCATCATTTCCCAACTGCCGCTACTGTGACACTCCGCCTCATTCCCGATGCTTGATGTGCGATGCTGAAATTCGGGCTCGCGTCGACGCTGGCTGTGATATGCGAGACGTGCTTGACTTTGCTCGTACCACGGTGCCGCTTGCGAGAGTACCATCTCCGACAGCACGCATACAGTCACGCCGACTAGGTTGGCCTACTTAATCCTGCGCCGTTTCCAGGTTTTTCTGCGGACCGACAGTGTCACGACTCCGATTCAGAAGATTGTGATCCGCCGAATGGGGTCGTGGCCCTTTGGCTTGACAGCTGTGGTCTTGTCGCTTGGTCCCATACCCGTATTGGACCTCTCGTGCCTATGAAACTCATCATCATCGTTGCACCATACCACATCTGTACAAAGACGCACGCACAGTCTACAAAAGCAGAATGCCAAAACAGGTCACGCCACTTTTGACGGATGACCGAGGGGCTCGCTAGATCGCTTTCGCGAGCTTCCACACGACATGCGTTCATCCTCCTCATGAAGCTGAGGAAGCATCGCAGAACATTACGCGAAGCCTCGCTTGGGCAACAGGGAAGACCGGACATTTCGCACGCTAGCTCGAATTTGGCGAGACCAGCCTCGTGGTGGGTATGCGCCTTGGATCAAACAAGCCGGCAAGCCGCCGTATTCGGGGCTTACGTTGCTAATCACACATCTTGCCTAAACACACACACACACACACACACCCCTTTCCCCTTCTTGCTTCTATACGCGTCTTTCAACTGTTTACATTTCCTCAAACCCTTGCACTGCCCCCCATGCTGCCGGGACAGCGGCGGGTCCGCCCTTGGTCACTTCTGAAACTACCACTTTATCGGCCGTTGCCAAGTTGTTTTGACATGCACGGCCTGGTCTATACGCCATGCTCGATTGCACAGCTATGATGTTGGCTCACGGTGTAACGTCAGAATAGATGAAGGTGACATGCATGCGCGTTCGGAGCAGGACAAAGTCACATGCGGTATGATCGTATACACAGAGGAAACAAGCTGTCGGGCACAGAGAAGAGCAGAAAAGGCGATGTCGCTTCGTTGGCGGGTTGAACTAATTGCGCGTCAGCGATTGGCCCACTTTAGATCGCGGGCCCGGAAGCCTATCATCTCCTCCAGCGCCTCGCGAACGTCCTTCTGCGCCAGGAAATAGGCAGCCTCGGTTCCTCGGTTCTTTTCCAGATCCGCGGTGGTGCAGGTGACGGGCGCAAAAAGATCCAGAGTATTGACATAGGCCAGCAGCTTCTCGTCCTGGCCTAGAGCCAATACAAAGTCAAATGTGTGATTTTGGTGATAGTGGTGAGGGAGGTGCTGTGAAACTGACTGGGCATGTGGACGCATAGGCGTCGCAGAGGGCGATCGCTGTACAACAGGTGAGGACGCCCTCGTGGCCGTTGACGAGGGCGGCATGGGCCAGTAGTTTGACGGCTGCTTGTAGGCGCTGTCGAGCGGCGGATGGTGTGGCTGGTCCGCAAGTCGCTGAGGCATGCCCGAAAGCGATGAAGATGACGAAGCTGAGTTGGTGGCTCTAGCCATTCCCCCAATGGTACTCTGTGGCATAGGGATACCTCCCAGCATGCTCATTTGCATGATAATGTGCTGCACTGCAGCAACCCGGTTTGCATGCCGCGGCAATATTAGACAGCTGGTCTGGCAAGGCACTACGCGCAGCGAGTGTGAAAAGCGCTCGTGGATGAGATTCGACACCTCTGCCGACTGTCGGCGGGCCCATTGGGCCTCGTGTGACTTGCGGTCGCCGTTGCGGTCATCCCAAAAGCGCCAGCACACTGAGGCGCCGCGCTCCTCGACGTGCGAGCCGGGCGTGCGCTCGGTGAAGTAGGTTAAGATATCACGCACGGGTCGAAGATCGAAAGGCGCCACAAGGCTATTCCAGTGGCGCTCGCCAGCGTGCTTGACGAAGCAGCCGTCTTCAGCCACGAAGCCTACCGAGTCGGTCCGCGTGGCCAGCCGGTCGAGGTCGTGCGTGCCGAGGCCGCTGAGCACGTAGACAACGTTCTTGCCGTCGGCAGCAAGGTCGTGCAGCAGCATTAGCAGCCACTCGGGAGGCTCGAAACCGCCCTGCTCGTGCGCGAGCAGAGGATCGTAGCTGACCAGCGTCTCTTCGAGATCGATGAGCAGGAGGCGAGATTGAGCGGCACGCCACTCAGACACCAGCTGTGCCACTTCGAGTCGAGGGACGAACATGTTTTCGAGTCGCTCGAGCTCGATATGCGCACGCTCGAGATGGCCGAGCAGGGACGTGATCCACTGCTGGGCAGTCTGCGTGACCACCACGCGATGAAGGTCAGTCCAACGCTGAACCATCTCGGATTCGGACATGGTGAGCGCCTTGTGAATGGCGTGCGCCACCTGCTTCGTGTTCCAAGGGTTGATACCAATGCACGCACGCAGGCCTGAGTAGGTTCCTGTAAACTCAGACAGGATCAGTGGGCGATGGTTGACTTCCTGACAGACAACAAACTCGTGCGAGGTGAGATTCATACCCTCACGCAGACTGGTGGCTAGGAAGCAGTCGGCCACTGTCAGAAGCGCAAGGTACTGGCTGAAGGTGATGTCCTGCACGTGAAGGAACACGACGGGCTGGTAGGTAAGTGAGCTGTACTTGTTGTTGATGCGCGAAACGACGTCGGTTGCCTCGCCGATCTCCTCGTTCTCCTCCGTTGTGGCCAGAGCGACTTGAATTAGCACCACCTCGCCCGCCCATTTTGGGTGTTCGTCCAGAAAGGCTTCGAAAGCCAGTAGCTTCTGGCGCACGCCCTTGATCCAATCGAGCTTGTCCCGTCCCACAATGATACGTTTCCCGGCGTACTTGTCGCGCAGTTGAGAGACCCACTCGCTCACGTCCGGATCCTGACGCTTTGCGTTGAGGCTGCGCACATCAATACCGATCGGGAAAGGTGAGACGTTGACAAAGCTGCCCTCGAGCTGAACTCCCTTGGGTGTCGCCTCGAGCTGCAAGATGCGGCTGACCGTCTGGCGGAAGTGGCGGCAAAAGTTGTGTGTTTGAAATCCAATCAGGTCGGCTCCAAGCATGCCCTTCAACAAAGTCTCTCGCATGCTGAGACAGCGAAAGATCTCAGACGAAGGGAAAGCAATGTGCACAAAAAGTCCGATCGTAGCATGTGGAAGACGCTCGCGGACCATCTGCGGCACAAGAAGCAGGTGGTAGTCGTTGATCCAGATAATGTCACCTTCCTGATATACATCCTCAATGGCGTCGGCAAATCTGCGATTAACCTCCCAATAGGCACGAAAGGCCTCGTGCTCGTTCTCGAGACCTTTGGACGTCGGAAGCGTATAGTGGAACGTGGGCCACAGAATCTGCTTGCAGAAGCGGCCGTAGCTGAGATCAAAGTCGTCGTCATCGAGCCAAACGGGCATCGAGGAGCGTTCTTTGCGGTATCTCTCTTCGAGTTCGCGCTTCTCTGCCGGTCCCAGCCATCCCTCGGTCTGGATGCCGGGTGTTCCGACGTACATCTTGCCTGCTCGCAAACGCTCTCGCTCGATCGACTTTACTGCATTTATGAGACCGCCATTGGCCGACGGATTAGTAACGAAGTCGAAGGGCGGCAACACTGATCCAGCTGCGGGGTCTGCTGCGGTGTCGAGAGAGGCTGTCGAGGTGCGACGATTGATGGTGGATCTGCTGGCTGAAGAAGCACGACGCCCGGGCCTCTGACGAGCGGCGGAGCGAATGCTGCGGTTGCGGCTGCTAAAGACGGACGAAGGTGCTGCGGGTGGACCGGAGGCGCTGGCGGCGTTGCCTCGGCCAGCCTTGATAGAGGCTGAAGGTGAAGTTGTAGCTGAGCGCTCCCGCTCGCGAGATCGCCGCGTGTGCCCGAGCAGCTCCCGTGACGAGGGACCCTCGGTCTTTGGCGAGGTAGATCTAGCGAGAGCACCTCGACCATGGTCATTTGCCGAGCCACTGGCTACAGCACTGATCGAGCGACTCGCCTGCAAAGTCGATGGCGCAGCCGAAGAGCCCATGGATGGAGATGTCGACTTTCCGTTGGCAGCAGCCAAACTCTTTAGCGTGGGAAGCTGACCGGGTCCTCTAGAGGTGGATCCGGCGCTGCTGCTGTTGGCCTTGGTCATGCTCAGCGAAGCGGGGAAGGCACGAGCGAGACCCGGTGGACGATTTGTGCTGCCAGGTGTCTGGTGTCCCGGATTCGGAGTGACTGCACCTGAGCCAAAGGGGTGATGACGTTCGCTTCCACCGGTCGAGGGCACGTGCGGAATAGGACCTCCTCGTTTGGCAGCGAGATCTGAGATGATGCTGAGCGGTGTGGTGATGCCGAGCTTTCCGCCAGCTCTGGCGCCGGGCGTGCGTGTGCCGCTGTCCTCGGAGATATTAGCTGCGGGAGCCAAGGCACTGCCGCTCACGGTGCCCGTGTTGAAGCTCGTCCGGCGGCTCTTCGGGAGTGGGTTTGTGCCAGTCGCACCCGATAGGGGGGACGTGGCGAAGCTGCTGGAGGTATCCGGAACCGCTGCGGCTCGACCATGATCAGAGGCAGGGGCTACCGGAATGTCGCTACTTGGCAGCGAGGAGGGAGTGTCGGTCGTAGAATCACGCCGAGAGCGAGAGACGGGGCTCGAAGATCCGCTGATGGCGCCATCGCGCACGTCGAGTCTTGGGATGGCTGTGGCCTCGTTCATGAGATCACTCATGTTAATGCGCTTGTCGCTGAAAGACTGCTGCCTCGACTTGGGCTGCTTGCCAGGGACGGGCATGGAGCGAGCGTGGCCTGCACCATCACTACTCGCGCCGTTGCCGTCGAGCGCCATTGAGGCGGCGAGTCGGGACGAGAGCTCATGGATGGGAAGTGACGTATCAGAGGGTATTGTGTTGGGGGACGGAGGCGCAGTCGACTCCTCTGGGGATTCTGCAAACGCCGATTCGAGCTCAGGCTCATGGAACTGAACAGTGTCTGGCAGGAAGAGCGAGGCGATCACAACACGGTGACCTCCAAGGTTGCCCCTTCGTGGCATCTTGGCTGAGATGTGGGCCGAAGCCGTTAACGCACGATTGCAGTTAGGATGGTGCCGCAGATATTCAAGGTACAAAGGCGGGTGGTACCGACGCAGCTGTCAGAGCGTCGGAAGTGCTGCTGAAAGCCTCGTTCGTGATGCTTGTCAAGGGAGAAGTAAGCTGCGTGCGGAGTCGGGGAGACCGCACAGAGAGAAGAATACCTGACAATCGTGATAGGAAGGGCAAGATGTAAAACACAGTAATGAATGGCACGCGGCAACAGGACTGATATATTTGGGTGGGCCAGAGGCAGGTCGGAAGCGATGTCGGTCGTCGGAAACTGTGACCAGGAAAACGGCTCTGTCGATGGAGACCAACACGCGAGTGACAGGGAAACGTCGGGTAGTCGTCGAGAGGTGAAAGGAGCAGGGAGTCAGTCGGAAAGTCGGGACACTAAGATGTGAGCCGCAAGGTGACTGGCGGTGCAGAGAAGATTAGGGTCGGCAAAGAAAAATAAAGTAGTGCGCTGCAAGTGGGCCAACTGATGACTGTATGGCTACAGTACTGTACTGTGTTGCCAGACCAGGCCAAAGACGAAACGGCAGCAGCAATCGCACGTTGCGGAAAGGGTCCGAGCACTGTCGACGAGCACAAGCCAGTGACCGATTTGACTGATGTTGCAGGCCGGTGACTGATCAGTATTGCGGCCCTGTCCCGATGCCACATACGAGACTTTGTAGCCCAGGCTTGTGCTTCTAGAATTTCAGGCTCCCATGCAAGCTGACAGAACGACGACCCGATTCTCCAGCATCAGCAGCAGTGTTCAAAAGCTCGAAGTAACCGGCTGGTCCTGCGTTTGACTGACAAGACTGCGCTATTTTCTTTGTCTTTTTGGCTGCCGACGAGTACGCCTGTTTACCCCGGCGTGGACCGCGTCCTCCACGCCGTCTTCTAGGGAGGGTCCTTGGGCCTAGTTGACATGAGTGCGTCAATCTTTCCCATGCCAGACCTCGTTCACGTACGCTTGTACCTCATACCACTACCATGTACTCATTTGTGCCGCAAACAGAGCACTGATCGGCGTTCGATACGTGATGCTACAAAGTGTCTATGAATTCAATCTGTGATGCTTGATTCTGCAGAGTGAAATAAAGCGGCAGGCAGAAAAAGGGTCGCGACTGAGGTCTGTGCTCGCGGAGGTCTCGGGCTGGACTGTGCTGGACTGTGTTTTGTACAGTAACTTGCGCTGCATCTCTATACGTACAGTACAATTCTACTGTACAGTAGTACAGTACTTTTTTTGCGCAATATAGGCAAAGCGAACTCCGCCAGCTTTTCCGATCTTCAAGACTTGCAACCTCCACCCTGCAATAAAATCACACGCCTGCGCGACTCAGCCTGTGTTGCTCGAATATTCCAGTCCACCGCCCTCATCCGCATGTCGAGTAGAGCTCGAGATCACCGCACGTTCCGCGACAACGACTAGCGTAAAACATCCAGATCGACATCTTGGCGCCTCAGAGCAGCCTCGGGACTCATTACTGTATACTGCTCGCGACGCCGATCGAGCGACGTGTCAAAGCATGACGGCGATCGAACAGGGTCACAATCTGCGGTCAGCAGCAGATTTGATAGCATCGCTTGGTAGTCTGTCGACGAACAACCTCGTTCGTCTGTCGTTGCAGCGCCCCGAGCTCACTCAAACTTTTGCAGTCGCCCTTCACACGCTCGCTATCACCAAGGCGACACAGGTGCTACCGCCGGCTCCATCTCGGATCGTCCGAACAAACGGCAATGCGTGCGCTGCACTCGACGTTGTCGACATCCTCACCCGCCTGATCGACCGTGGAGATCCTTCCCTGGCCCGCAAGTTTGTGCCCACGTCGGGCTCGCTCATCGACCTCGCAATTGTAGCTCATGGTGCTGTGCCCAAGCACAGTATCACGTCACTCCTGGATCGCTTCCTCGATGTCACGGTCGCCGAGGAGATCCTCCGCAGTCTCTTTGACCAGCTCGTACAAGCAGCAGCTGGCTCACGGGCAGAACCGGTCGTCTCTGCAGCCTCCGTACGAACGCTAGCGCGGCTGCTCTCGTCCTTTCTAGCCGCCTGTCCCGCCCGAGCGCTCAATGGCCTGGAGGATGCCCTCTCTGCCGGCTTGTCCAGCTGCGTCGACATCTTTGACGTCCAGCTGCAGTCTCGTGCTGCAATCGACCTTGAGACTGGCCCTCCATTCTCAGAGACCGACTGGAGACTCCACTGGATCATGGCCCGGGTTGATTTGCTTCAAGCCTGCAACTTGCTAATCTCGTGTAATGGCCTTTCGGCTGTGTCGTCGCGGAAGGCACTTGAGCCCAGTTTGAACCGAACACGAGAATTACTGCGAACGAAAAGCTATTCCTCGCTCCTAAATTCGACCGTTCTGCTGGACCTGGCCGGCACTAGCAACTCGTGGCTCGCTGTCAAGTCAATCTTGAGCGCTGGCCGACCACCAAAGTCGGTCACAGAGGCAATCGCCTCGATTGAGGCGCTGGCTGCAAATCGGCCCAAATTCAGCGGTGCGGCTTGGCAGGCGCTGCAGAGCTTTGTACAGAGGAAGTGCAGCCAGAGTTCGCCCGGCGCAGGACCTGCATCTCAGGTGGCAGACGAGTTGGTCGCGACCGTGGACTCCGTTCTGCCTCACTATGGCTGTGACAAGCTCAGACGAATCCTTTCCCGCAACACTTTTCTGGGACAGGATGCCGAGACCATCATCCAGCGACTGCTTGAAGGAGATGACAGCGAGCAGGATGCTGTCGTGCCATCCTCGAGCATCACTCGTCTAGCAACGGCAACAGCAATCCCGGAGGCAGCACTGACGACTAATGTTACTGCTGAGACGCCAGCATCGGTACCCTCACTGGTTCGATCACGCGCGAATGTTTTCGGTGAATTTGCTTTCGATCCTGCCTCGGTCGTGCAGCTGAAACCTCGACGAATGGGCAAGATAGACGAGCTGGCACCTGAGCTCAAGGCTGTTATCCTCGCACGTGCTGAGGCGGCCGACGACGATGATGAAGATGAAGAGTGGAATCCATTTGGCCCGACAGCGCGGACAGTGGGGGTGGAGGATGAGCTGGATCTCGACTACGAGGGTCGTGAGCGAGGACCTGTCCGCTCCAAGGCTGGTGATGATAGTGACGGCGAACGCGACAGTGCCGACTCAGGTAACGAGGATCCATCTCGCGCCAGGGAACGTGCTCTCATTCGTCACTATATCCAGTATGGCTCAGCGTCATTCTCGTCGGAAGCCGGGATCCGTAAGAGTCTGGGCCGTGTCGAGCTCAAGAATCACATAGACTGGAATGACGACCTCATCGAGTCGTGGGGCGTCATGTTTGAACGCAATCCGCGCAAAGATAAGCTTTTGGCCGCAGCATCCAAGGTCCCTCTGGATCGGGATGCGGCTGCTCGCAGAAGAGAAGCCGGCGCAGAGGACAATACCGAATCTGATGACGGAGGCGCTCTGGACCGCTGTTGGGGTCCGGACAGAGGCAGAGGCGGCCGGATCCTCGGGTCCAGGGGCCGGGGTGGATCATCCAGCCATCGAGGAGGTGGTGGCGGGGGTCGCGGTGGATCCAGCAGCAACGGCGGCAGCGGTGCTGGTGGCCGAGGGGGCAGCAAAAACGCAACTCGGGGCAAGGGCACTGGCAACAGCTCCAACGATCGATCTGCAAAACAAAAGGAGAAGGCGGGCAACCGCGCTCGTCAGCGTGGTCACGACAAGAAGATGGCCCGTGTCATCCCGTGACCCTTGTTCGTCGCTCGACTTATCCCGTGAAGTCCGATCCCTTGGTGTCAAGCTTAGTACCGGAAGTCACGCTGCAAGTTCACGCCGTATCTATGAAGTGTCCATGTGTGTAGTTGCAAATGGAAAGGGAACCAGTGCTACGAAGGGCTCGAGGCATACATTGAGTGGAGCGTGACCTTTCAAATACGCGTGCATTCGGAAACAGGATAGCACAATTGGGGTATAGAAGTGGTGTTGAATGCTAGAGAAAGCACCTGAATGAGCAAATGTGACGAATCAATCTATGGGCGATGCAGACGATTTTGAGAAGAAGAAACTAACCATCTACGAGTGCGAGGCGGCAACCTTCGGGAAGACCAGCCAATTTGAGAGGTTTCGAGCAGTGGCCGGGTCTCTTGTCTGGCCCCAGAGCATGACGGTGGCGATGAGAAGGACCGAAGCGCCGACCATGGCAAAGTTGTCGGTGATAAAAGCACTACCACTGCCGCCAGAAGACTTGCGTCTGGACGAGGTAGTGGGAGGTCTGGAGGCCGAGGGCGAAAAGCTGGGGATGTTGGAGCGGAGCTCGGTGAAAATGACGGGAAGGATCACGACGCATGCAGTGTAGAACACCATGACGGATCGCCAAGCCAGCGAAGGATACTCGAGGACGGAAAGCTTTCTCGCTTCTTTCTCGTTCGGGTAGTATCGAGGATGGGCGAAAAGAGCAAAGATACTATAGATGGCCACTGCAAAAAAGTGGCCAACCAGCAACATGGGTCGCGGTGCGAGACCCGAGAGCAACGACACGGGACCGTTGATGCATTCACCGCCCATCTCAAAGTACTTGAAGCAACCCTCCCGGAGCACCTCGAGATTCTCATCGTCGGCACCGAACAGGCTGTAGAGTGCTTGAGCGAGAATGTTGATGACGGAGGAAAGACCCTTGCGGTTCCAGTGCCACGAGCGAAGAGCTGGTTGGATCGCTGCCCAGTCCTTGAGATCAAGAGGAGGTGTCAGTGACGATGCGAGGGGGGCCCATTGGCCGCCTCCTAGCGCCTCGGTGAGGTGGACAGCATCCCAGAGGCCCACGGTCATACCACCGCCTGTAAGCGGATGACGCATGTTCATGGCGTCGCCGACAACAATGACGCCGCGTGCTTGATCGCTCTGACCCTGCATACTTGGCGGCAGGAAGGAGTTGGGCATGCTTCGCAAGCGTTGACCCTTGTTCATCTCCTGTGCGACGCAGTCCCGCAGCTGCTCAGGCAGTTGTGGAATCACATTTTCGGTGATATGGCGCTGAAGGTCGCCCTTGGAAGACGAGGGGAGCTTCTCCCCGGCGACGTCGATCAGAATGCGGGTAGTGGTGCTGCCAATTTGATAGAGTAGAACGGGACCACTGTTGCCGAGTACGACGTGGCCGTGGTGCGGCGCGGGTAAAGGTGCGTGCTCGAGCTCCAGGCCGACAAAGTTGGAGCGAACGGTAGGCTGAATGGAGCTGCCATGAGTGCGTCGGAACTTGGAGAAGCAGCCGTCAGCCACGATTGTCAGAGGAGCTTTCAGCTTGAAGTCCTCTGCGTGGCCCTCCTTGGGCTTCTTCCATGTGGCTGCCACGCCAACAACACGACCAAGTTTGTCGTGCAGAAGGTCTCGCACCGTTGCCTCGTAAGCCTTGACGTTGGGCTGACTGAATGCTTTAGAGCGCAGAGACTGGACAAACTTGCCATGGTGGAAACTACGGCCCTCGACTTTACCACTCTTGGACACGATGCCTTTGTCCGCCTCGACCTGCTTTTCGACCGGGTATGGGATGGGGACCGAACGGGCACCGTAAAAGACCTGATAGCCCTCTACGGGGACGGCGTCGATGCCCTCTAGAGCGTCGACAATGCCCATCTTGGCAAGTGCGCGGACACCGCCAGGTTGCAGGAGCTCGCCGACGATTCGATCAGGCTCGTCAAAATCGCGCTCGAGAAGAGCAACTCTGCGTCCCGATTTGCCCAGAGAGTACGCGAGCGCCGAACCGACAATTCCGGCGCCAACGACGACGATGTCGGCACTAGAAGCGTCTGATGAAGCCGTCATTGTGACGAATTGTGATGATGAGTAGAGATATGCCAGTAGCAACGAAAGAACGAACCGCGACGAGCTGGCTGTATGATGACTGCCAAGCTGGCCGTCGGTATAAGCTGTGGTCGTCTGCTGTGGTCGTCTGGATATATGGGTTATATACGTGCAACAAGCTCAAGCCAGGGGTTGCTTCCGTCTCGGTGATAAGATGGAAAGAGGTGGTGAAGTGCGATGCGCCAGAACAAACAAAGTTACAAGACGACGGTGCGTGTCTGGCCAGAGTGGTGTGACATTTTTGGTTTATACAAGTACACTAGTACTGCAGTACAGTACAGTACAGTACAGTACAGTATTGCAGTAGTGTGTTATGCATGTGCTCGGAAGAAGAACCGTAGCGGTTCACGCATTCAACAGGCATCGCCCCACTCAGCCAAAGAATATAGCTAGCTACTGAAGCTGCACCGCAGGCACACTCGGCACCCCTCCGACCAACTACAGTATCAATTGTACTGTATAGCTACTGTAGTAGTAGTACTGTACTTGCTTTGGTGGCCTGACTTTTGGGGGTGCTTCCGAAGAGAGGCAGCAGCGGTGAGACGCGCCTTTACTGTCATGTCGAATTCGCGCACTGCCATTATGCTGTGTCCCTCGCTCAAGGCGGGACAGCACGTCCTAGCGCCGACCCAGCCAGAGAGAATGTCGCGACGTCACGTTCAGGCGTGACACCTGAGGCCGCGAGGAGTGTATTCTTGTGGATTTAGAGTTTTGTCGCACGACTGGCAACGACTACCGAACTGTAAGCTGACTCCGCTGGTTTAGTAAGCAGCGCCACTAGAAATAAACGCGGTGGCGTCACGCCTCTCGCTCGCGCGCACAGCCGTGGCGATCAGGACAAGGACTCTCTCCCTGCGACAAATGCAGGTATAAGTGTTAGACTGTAACAGTGAGCCTCCTCCACCTAGCAGAAATAATGCATGAGCTGCAGAACTGTGCTGTACAGTACTGTGCTGTACTCTGCTGTACTGTGCTGTACTCTGCTGTACTGTACTGTACTGTACAACTAGGCACACGGCCCAGGGAACGTGCTCAGCTGCTCACATGGCAACATCTCCAATTAATTAATATTTGATGATTTTGATTTCTCGAGTCAGCTGCAGATCCGGGAATGCAGGGTCATCCTTCGCTTGCTCGATTTCGTTTGCTCGCCAATGCATGTCTCAACAGATACAGTATCTCCTCCGCAACACCGTGTTGCTTTAGAATCACTTCATTTACACATCGCCATCGCCACGAAGCGGCCAATACCCGCCACAATGGCTGCGTCCGTCCAGCTGCAGCACGCTTCGCACGCACCTGGCAATCCAGACCAGCTCGTGCGACAACAAGAGGTGAGTACCTCGCGGTTGAAGGACATACGAGACACTCTAAGATGACAGGAAACTGACAATTCTCGGCACTGCTACCACCATTCAGCCTCTGAACACCGAACCATACACGGACAGGCTCGACCAATCGTTCATCACGCCGACCAATCTGGTCTTTCACCGCAACCACGACTCTGTCGTAGACAAGAAGGCCCCGTCAAGCGCCCTGGCAGCAACTTGGAAACTATCCTTCTCAGTTGATGCAAGTGTTCAAGATGCGAAGCTCTGCTCATTGAGCGCACACTCGTGGAATATCGAGTCCATCCAGAAAGACTACGGGCACCACGAAGTGGTTGCGACACTCGAGTGTGCCGGAAACCGACGAGCCGAGTTCTCTTCGGCGACTTCAGAGTCCAGGTCGAACCTCAAGTCAAAGCCCCCGCCAGAGGGGATCCAATGGGGAAACGCAGTCATCGCTAATGTCATCTGGGGCGGTGCTTCCATGCGCGAGATCTTGCTGTCTGCTGGTGTGCCCGACCCATACTCGCATCACGCAGCTTCGGAACTCGCTCAGCTGTCGCCGTCGGACGGCGCAATTCAAAGGGATGCTGCCGGTTGGAGCCAGCCACTCCATCTACATCTGCTGAGTGTACAAGAAAGCTCCGAATCCGACGATCCTACCAGGATTGAGCTGTTTGGTGCGTCAATTCCACTAGCCACTGCAATGCATCCAAACCAGTCTTGTCTGGTTGCCTATCGACACAACCGAGAGCCATTGCTTCAGTGTCACGGAGCTCCTCTGCGTGCCGTGGTTCCTGGCCACGCCGGAGCTCGATGGATCAAATGGCTTGCCGGTCTCAAGGTCAGCGCCCACGTGAACGCCTCACCGCCAATGCGGCAGGACTACAAGCTTCTCGTGCCACCGTCGAGCAAGTCGAATCAGCCTTCGTCTGATTCAGCCATGACCGATGAAGAATGGATCAACAAGGCATCGCACGACCCTGCATTCCGTCAAGCCAAGCTCGACGAAGCCAAGCCACTGCAGCGACTCGAGAGCAACTCGTCCATCACACAGCCATGGCGATCCGGCACCGAGTTGAGCACAAAGGACAGCCACATCACTGTCAAGGGATACGCAGTCGGACAGGACGGCTGGCCGGTTGATCATGTCTACGTCGCCCTTGTTTCTGATCCTGGAAGCGAGATCATTTCAGAGGATCTCCTCGACTCTCTGCCCGAAGACACCACCTGGGTCGAAGCTAAACTCCAGAATCAGGCCGACGATGTGACTCTGGAACCCGACAGCCGGCCCAACTGGAGCTGGGCGTGGACTCTGTGGCAAGTCCAGCTCCCGGTCAAAGGTGTGGACGGCCCATTCGCCCTTATTGCCAAGTGCGGTGAGTAGGACAGAGCTTCCTAATTCTTTCGCTGTGAAGGTTACACGTTTCTGACCAGTACCTTCCCTCGTACATCCACGTGTCTGACTCTGCTTATCCACAGTTACTGCAAACGGCATCGAGCAGGAACGCATCAGTGCCTGGAACCTGCGTGGATTCTGCAACCGCTCCTGGCCAGTCGTTCGCAACCTTTCGCTTCAGTCGGCACAGTAGCTGCTACGCGATTCACTGACATTATGGCTATGCTTGTATTCCTCATATGGCCGCCTCGATGACATCCATACCGTTAAATCGATCATTGCAAAGCTGACGTTCCACTTCGTGATACGAGCTTGATACCGACTGTGGCTCAACGTTGCAGAGGCGCAGTCATGCACCGTTAGTTTCGGGTCCATCCGAGACGGTGGTATCTCTGCGAATGCGCTTTTCGATGGCAAAGGGCAGGGCGCCGCGCCAGTCGCCCGCACGAATACGTTTGCCCGGAAGAGAAGCGTCAAAAGGCTCTCGCGGTGTCCAGTCCCAAGTGTGCACCATGGTAATGTTTCCGTTTCGGATTCGGCTCGGGTAGCTATCAGCAATGAGCCCGGAGGAGAGCGCGGCCGAGTCTTTGGCACCGCCACCTGCGCCCTCAGAGGCCAATGCGGCCTGAAGCTGTAGCTGAAGCTCCTGCTGTCGTCGCTGAAGTTCCTCCTTGTCCTCTTCGGGCAAGATCTCCGCCTCCTTCTCCTTCATCTGCAGCACCAGCTTCTCCAGTGCCGGCCGCAGTGTCGAATTGCCGCTGCCCGAACCACCGCCGCCGCTAGTCCGTGTCGATGAGATGTTGGACGACAGATCGCTGCTGGAGCCGGAGCCTCCCAGGAGGTCACGCGACGCTGGCAGGCCGTGGAAAAAGCGCTCGGCGTGCTTGTCGTCGAGCAACGGAGGTGGATCCTCGTAACGGGACACCTTTCTAAGCAACTCGGCCGACGACACGACACGTGCACCGATCGAGAGATGTGCCGGATGGCGGTATCCCAGCGTGGGTACCAACGCGCCGGAAGGCGGTAGCAGTGCTGCTGGACGGCCTTGCGGTCGCACCGGCGTCAGCACCGGCGCCGAGAGCGCATTTGCAACCTCAATGTTGTCCTCGTACAACGTCGGCGGCGGCAGCGTCGACACGAGCCAACTTGGGCCCGGTTGAAAGGGCAGCACTGACGGACGCACCGACACGGCCGCGTAGAGACTGTCGTTTGGTATGAAGCGCGAGGCATCGGCAATGGCATGAGCAAGTCTGCGCCTTTTTGTTGCAGCGTCTTGATGTGCGGGTCCAGACGGGGTAAGGTAGAGCCCAGCAGCTCCACTCGACGTGGGGTCCTCGAGCAACGCCTTAAAGTC
Source organism: Testicularia cyperi (assembly GCA_003144125.1). Classification (NCBI taxonomy): domain Eukaryota; kingdom Fungi; phylum Basidiomycota; class Ustilaginomycetes; order Ustilaginales; family Anthracoideaceae; genus Testicularia; species Testicularia cyperi. The sequence goes on from KZ819190.1 coordinate 668,598, forward strand.
GGCTGCAAAAGCACGCAACGAAGATGTCTGCGGCGCCAGTGACACGGCGAGGTCTCCTTTCGCCGCATTCGAGGCCACCTCTTCCAGCTCTTGCAATTCCTCGCGCGGATAGGTGGCCTCCAGCGTGGATCCGTCGAATGATACTGCCTCACGCCAGCTGTCGCGCATGACACGGCGTGCCTGCAACGCCTCGAACGCCTTCTCAGCCTCGGCCGCTCGTTCCTCGGCGGTCTTTTCCAAGGGCGCCGCAGCGGCGCCATTCGTGCCGGCTGGACTCGTGTCCACTTTGTCGGCAAGCTTGGACGCCGCTGCGGCAACGGCGGCTTCATCGGCTTGCCTCTGAGCAGCTTCTCGCCGCTTCCGCTCCTCTTCGACATATTCGGGATCGACATCAACTCCAATGAGGTTGGGACGGTTCAATGCATCGCTATCTTTCATCTTGAAGCTGACCGTGTAGGCGTTGGCCGTGCTGGCTGTCGATGTTTGCTGTACCTGTCGCGCTCCATTTGACGTTGCAGGACCCCTTGTCTCAGGTAAGAGAGGCAAGAACGGCGGGATGTAGTCGAGCTTGATATCTCCATACTGCCTTCCTGTTGTGTCCGAGCTGGACCGATGTCGTTTCCTCGGACGCTGGTCATATGTCAGCACGTCAGCCGCGTGAGACGTGGCAGATTGCGAGGTCGTGCTGTCAGCATTATTGAGGCCATTTTTGGCATCTTCGTCTTCGAAAAAGATGGCGTCAATTGCATCCGAATGCGACAACGAGCCCGACGAAGCAGTATCATCGAGATCCATAGCATCGGCATCGCTCTGCTTCGATTTTCCCTTGAGTGAGCCATTCTGACGACGGAGCGGCTTAGCATGGGGCCAGACGAGATGCTCTATGGCATCCTCGCGCAGGACCGCTTCCTCCAGCAAATCCCTGTACGATTCGTCATCCAGTCGACGGTAGTGCAGTTCGTCCTCGACACTTGGCGTTGGTTCGACACGACCGGCTCCAAGTGTTCGAAGCAGATCTTTTCCGCGCATCGGATTCCGAAGGGGGTCAGACGATGGACCTGCGGTTGCATTCGAAGTTTGGGACGTTCCATTGACGCCGATGGGCATGACTTGGACATGTGAGTCGACAGTACTGCCGTCGAGCGAGATACGATTTTCTTCTCCGGCCCAAGCGAAGAGTTCTTCAATAGGATCGCCGCCCAGAAGGTGCTCGAGGGAGGCACGAAGGTCATGAGGTGCGATTGTCGTTCGGCCGGCATGATTGGCATGCTGGACACATGCTGACCCGATGAGCTGTATGTATCTCTGCATAACCTCGGAGAGCAGGTTCGCAGCAGTCCCTGAGGAGCGAGAGAAGCCTGAAGAGGATAGCATCGAAAGCACGGCCATCGAAAGATACGAGCCTGCATACGAGCCGGCTGAGGAGCGTGACCTTGCAACCATATTGGCGCTTGCTATGCTTTCAATCCTGGCTCTGAGCGAGCCAAGAGCTGCGCGAGAGCGGGCAGACCGCCAAGCTGGGCTTATATGTGCGAGATGAACTTCCAAGACTATGTCGAAGCCATGCAAGCTGCGTGCTGCCGCTGCAGCGCTGTGAGGGGAGACTGATGAACCAGCGTGTTGGACGCGTCGAATGCGACATGCAGGTTGTGCCGAGCCAACAGAGATTCAGGTGGGATTCTCGGTCTCTGACTCTGCGTTGGCGACCACAGCGCGCTCAACGATGCAGACGATAGTGTTGAAAGACGGCGAGGCGAAGATGGTCGGGCAGCCGCAATGCCATGGTGGATGCTGCAGGCAAAGGTGGAAGACGAGATGGAGGCGACGGGGTCAGGGCGTGTCACGTGAGTCAGCGGTGCGGAAGACGGAAGATGAGGGGCTGGACAAGCCAGATTCCCCCATTACAGTACTGTACTGTAACTTAGTACTAAGTACGTGTACTGTTCCGCACACGCCGCCCGTCATCCCACATTCGCGTCTTGCAGTTCGGCATTTCGAGCTTCTGCAAAATTCCCAACTTGTCACCGGCTCAGCCGCCGAACAGCTACGGTACTGTACAGTAGTACTGTACCGTACAGTCCTGTGTGCTCTCGTTCAAGGCATCCATATACAGTACAGTACTGTTGTCCTTATCCGTCACCACAACAAACGAGGAAAAATCCATCACTCTACCTGTCCCAGCCAGCCATTCCGACAGGCATCGACGCATTCAAGACTCAGCATCAAAATCGTACGCTGCCCGACCCCTTGCGCTCGAGATCCACTTGCTACTGTACTGCCACGCCTCATCGGAACCAGAACATTGATCAGAATGGCCGCACAAGGCGAGGAAGTCTCACTCTCTGCACCCGGTTCCTCTGCAGAGATCGACACCACCAATGCGGCGGTATCCAACTCAAGTGCAGCAGCAGTAGCAGCAGCAGCATCAGCAGCGGTATCCGACGCTGTTGATGCGAGTGCCGCAGACGGAATGACGGATGAGGATGCCGAGATCGAGGCGATGAAGCAAAGGGTGGCCGAAATGGAAGCAGAGGCTGCCAAGCTGCGCGAGATGCAACAGGCTGCAGGAGAGGCTGCAGGTGCTGGCCTTCATCCTACCGAAGAGGAGCGCGAGGAGGTGGACTCGAGAAGCATCTACGTCGGCAACGTTGACTACGGTGCGACACCAGAAGAGGTGCAGCAACATTTCCAGAGCTGTGGCACCATCAATCGCGTCACCATCCTCTGCGACAAGTTCACTGGTCATCCCAAAGGGTAAGTACACGCATCACAGGCTTGCAACACTCGGTACACGTCTTTGTGTCGTCGTGACTGTGCACACTGACAATTTCAGCGCATGCCTCTTGAAACTCTTCCGCCTCACAGATACGCATACGTCGAGTTTGCCGATCCATCATTGGTGGCAAACGCAATGGTGCTGAACGAATCGTTGTTCCGAGGACGACTGATCAAGGTCACGGCAAAGCGAACCAATATGCCAGGCCTAGCAGCGCGCGGACGTGGCCGTGGTCGCGGACGAGGTCGACCTTTCCGTGCGCGTGGCCGAGGACGGGGCCGTGGCTACTACTACTGAACAGCGACGTGTAGCCGGAGACACGATGACAGCTCACTTGTCATCTTCAACGCAATAGCGGCACTGTCTCATCTTCAACGCAATAGCGGCACTGTCTCATCTTCAACGCAATAGCGGCACTGTCCTTTGGATTGGCTCGCCTGTCATCTTCGTGCTTTATCCGGCTTTGCGCTGCCTGCTCCCAACTATTCCTTTATTGTACAACAATTTGACCAGAATCCTGCTGTCTCGTTACGACATCCTTTCACCGTTCCGAACTGTTCGTGATAGTATGGCCCAAAGATGCACAGTCCGATCTTGGGAAGCTGAGCAAAGATTGTTGAACATTAGAATGTGATGTGTTGAATCATACAATACGGTCTTGTGACACGAAAAGGGCCGTCGCTTGAAGCGTTCAGTCGCTCTTGGGCGCACCCCCGGAGCTCTGAGACCCCGAAGTGGGCTGACCGCCGCCGCCAACCGAGGCTTCTGCGCCAGCGCCGCCACCGCCGATGATGAGCTTGGGTTTCTCGACGACGAGCTTCTCGCCCTCGTAGATGCGATTCATGAGCGCCGATCTTTGCAGTACCTTGAGATCTTCCAGAGCGGTCTGGTAGAACTTGGAGAGCCTCTCCTCGTCGGTAAGTGATGCTGCAGAGATGGAAGTCTTGTTCGTGCCGGCGGGCTGCTTGATCGTTTCCGGGGAGAGCAGAGTGGAAGGCGAGACCTTGGCAGTTGTAGAGCCCTGCTTGGAATAGGGAGAAGACTGAGCGGCTTGCGCTTGTGGCAGCAACGTAGATCGAAACATGTCTCGCGACCGCCTCAAAAAGTACGTTCGAAAGTTGTACGAAGACTGTGCCGGCGCAAGGATGGACAGAACGATGAGAACAAAGCAAAACGAGAGTCAGCGCGCGTGAAGCCGGAATGCCGGTACTGCCGTGGTGAGTTCTCTGTCAAACGGACCGCGGAAGGCGTAGACACCTACGAAGGACTGAGAGGTGCGCAGGTACTTGCGGTACAGCTGCAGGATCTGGGTCCGAGATGGGATGGCAGCGGTCATGGTGACGGTTGGTGGCTAGCTGACTGCTTCCGACAGAGATGAGCACCAATGTCTAATGTCGATTCGCTGATGTCGTGTCTGAGAGTAATAAGTGTGTCAAGCCAGTGTTGGACAGAAAGGGACGTGCAAGCGCAAAGATAAGTCGCACAAAGAGATGAGTGGCGATGGAGTGGACGGTGGAGGATCGTCAAAAATCGTGCACATTGGGCTTGATCTTCTCAGCTCAAGCTCATAAGGTCTGGCATGGAAGCGTGTGTCGTCTGTATGAGTGTGTGACTGAGTGCCGCGGAGGCAGGCCTGTTTCAAGAACTACAGTACTGTACCGTATCGTATTTCCGTCCCACTCAATCGCCACCTTGGTCGGGATTGTTAGAAAGCAGCGAGCAACCACCCCGAGTCAATCAGCTTCACCCATTAATGCATTTGCAGGTCTAACAATTTCAACCTTCCGTCCACCTTTGCATAGCTACGTGTATGCAGTTCATTACCGTGCAGAGTACTGTACAGTATGCGACCTCGACTTCTTTTTTTTTTTTTTTTTTTCCGACGGAGGAAGCAGCAGGATTTGCTTGCGCTGTTCTCCACTTTTTGGTCGTGTCAACGACACTTTTGAAACTGCAGGCTAGCCACTGCGTCCAGACCCTCCGATGCGCATAGTGCTCGACTTGACTCACTTCCTCGCACATCGTACTCCACCGATTGTGACAGGCTGGCACTCGAAGCGATTGCTGTCAACATGCCGAGGCAGCGCAATACCACCGGCTGGGCCTACAGTAGTGCCGAAGGCTCTCTTGCCGGTGCAGGGGCAGGGGCAGCCTCCGCTTCTCGATCGACAGGCACCCAGGGGCCGTCTCTTCCAAGAGTCGTTGGTGCCGGCAAAAGGGGGACAGCCCAGAAGAATCAGCTGTACGCTCGCCCACTGCCCGTTCGTCTCGATACAGAACAGCATGCGACTTCATCGCCTTCTGCGCCTCACGCAGCGAGTTCGCTCTGGAATACGTTGTGCACAACGCTCACGCTCGGATTCTACACGCCAACTGGACCATCGACATCGACTGTATCTCCTGAAGGAGGTGTTACAAGTCAAGACTCTGGATCAGCAGACGCTGCTTTGGTCTCTGTGCTCTACGACCGCAAACTGCAAACGGTATGGGTGTCCGACATGGAGCAAGGGCTGCGGATGCTGTGGCGAAGAGGCTTTTTCGGCAAGGGCAATCTGTCACGTTCGGAACCTGCTTGGCGGCAGCGCAAGATCAATGAGATTGACGCAATGCGCCAAGGTCGTCTGACAGCCGAGCAACTGACGCAGCAGCGTCGAGAGGAGCGAAAGGCGCTCAAAATAGAGCGTGCCCGAGCAGCTGTGCGAGCCGGCCAGCAGCTCCCAGACGGCATCCTAGCACTCGGAGGCGAGGTCACAGACGCAGATCGCATACCAGGTGCCTCGCACGACGAGCTCATGGCAGACATCGAACGACAGGTAGAAGAACAGATGGCCAGCGAAGAGGATGGTGCTGCTGCCAAAAACAGAGACGATCTCCCTCAACAACCGGCAAATCTCTGGACAGGGGAGGAGGAGGTACCCGACATTGTTCCTGGGCAGGCTCGAATCAAAGGTCTCAAGTATTTTGCCGAGGAGGTGAAAGCCAATCAGGCACGCAAAGCAGAGCAGCTTGCGCAGCATAGTCAGGCGCAAGACGGGGCTGAGGCCGAAGCCGCTGCGGCCTCGGGCGAGACCGACGTCGTTGACATGGAGCGAATGCAGCTCTCGCTAGTCGAGACCTTCTTCCTCGCCGGAATGCTTGGGTGCCTCGAGATCCGATCCGATGCTGCTGACGGATCCACTCTGTCGCTGCAAGACTTTTACCGATGCTGTCTGGAGTCGACTTTACCCGCGCCGCTGTTGGGTCTACGCGAGCGCGGTCTTGCAGAGAGGCACCTGCGATCGCTATATGCCCGTCCCGACAACCCTTTCCTCATCAACTATGTCGCATATCACCACTTCCGCTCGCTCGGCTGGGTCGTCAAAACAGGCATCAAGTTCTGTGCCGATCTGCTCCTGTACAAGAAAGGACCCGTCTTCTCTCACGCCGAATTCGCCGTCGTCGTGATTCCAGCCTACGAAGATCCGGCTGATCAGGAATCAAGCCCCTTCCCAGCGCATCCGAATGCGGGCCAGAAGGATTGGATATGGTTCAGCACCATCAATCGAGTGCAGTCGCAGGTTCTCAAGACTCTCATTCTGGCCCACGTCTTTGTGCCCTCTCTTCAGCGTTGTCCACCTTCCGCTGTAGACTCGCCACAAGCCTTTGTGGACAACTTGCGTTCTGGAAAGAGCTACGCGATCAAGGAAGTCGCAATTCGACGCTGGGTGCCAGCGCGTATGAAACCTTAGGCCCTGTCTCGCGTTTCGCCTTCTGTCGACTCTCCATTTGTACTTGTATCGTCGCATGTAACTTCACTGTCACTACACATGATACCATCCGTGTCGAGGTCAGGATCAAGGCCAAAAAATGGCATTGATACAATTGAGAAGGGTTGCGGCTGAAGGTAGAAGAGATTTTGATGGGGAAGTCCGAGGACGCAAGGCGCGTGCTAGGCTGCAAGATCTGTTGGGCGATGTTGCGAGACGAGTATGCCAAAGCGGGACAAGTCTGCTAGCAGACAGTGCAGGCTCAATCTTTCTTGGTCGAGGTGTTGCCGGTGGCCTTGGCAAGCTCGTCACTGAGACGGTTGTACTCCTGCTGCTGCTGCTTCGTCTGCTTCTTGAGCGTCTCTATGCATCCGAAGAAACGGGCCATACAGAAAAATGAATATGAAAAACAATCAGCAATGACACTTGAACTGTCTTGGCAAGGTCAGGCTTTTGTTACGCACCAATCTCCTGCTGGTACTTCTTCTCGATGTCGGCGCCGGTACCCGCGGTCTTGGCCTGTAAATTTGTATCAGGGGCAAGGATGTCAGACAAAGTGAAAAACAAGTATGGGAAGGTGCCAGCAGCAGTTGAAACGACGTACTCCTTTCTTGAGAGCAACAAGCTCCTCTTGGGTGTTGATCAGGTCGAGAATGAGCGAGTACGTTCGCGAGAGGATACTGCAAGCTGACAAGCATGGGAGCGAGGTCAGTTGTGAACGTGCGAGAGCTGTCGACGGGTCGAGCTGCCACAGCAAAATGAAAACTCACAGGCTGAGGAAGAGGGTGAAGCCGGTGAGGTACATGTTCCGCTGGCTGTAGAACTTGCGTGCGGCGTAGTTGGTCTCGGTTCGAACATCCTGGACGCCTCGAGTGTCGCGAGCGGTTTCACCCTCGCTCATCACCTTGACCATTCGCTGAACGGCGTCTACAAAGAGCACCGCCACGAAGCTGTTGATGAGGCAGGTCGAAGGAGCAAGCAGAGTCCCGATTGGTCAGCTTCGCGTTGCAATGCAGCTCAGTGGAAGCGGACAAGGCAAGCTTACGCACATGAATGTGATTTTCAATCCGTATTGAATCTTGGCGACCACCGGGTTGGTGGCCAGGAAGTGGAACAGCTTCCTTCGCCAGGTGAAAGGAAGAGGCACCTGGTTCACAAAATCACACAAGCAAACGAAGAGATAAATCCACGATGGGACGTCAGAAGTCAGCGCCTTTTGCTCCATAAAGTCGTGGGCACTATGACGGTTCAGGCCTACTCACGATCAGCACCATGAACATGGCCATCTCGAAGCACAAAAGTGCAAATACGATGCTATAGTAGAGCGTCATTTTGAGTGAACGTTTGGCAAGCTGCGATCTGGATACGACTTGCAGGTAGAGGACAAGGGGTAAGGAAGGAGTGGTTGAAGCAAGAGCGAGAAAGCAAGGTGGACCTTGTGGGACGTGAATTGGAATGGAAAGTGGGAGCTGCCCGAGTCGGTTACAGTACAGTACACAACTGTACTACTGTACGCTACTGCAAACAGCTACTGTACTGTAGCAGTCACTAGTCGGATGTCGAGTCGACAAGCACGGCGTCACAGCTGCCTGTCATTGAAAGAAAGAAGAAATTGCGAAATCTCCACATCACCTCCTCGTCGCGGCAAGCCAACTTGTACGCCTGGCAACGCACGCGCCCGCATGGCAAGGCCGCCACGTCGGGGCTGCGTTTGTGCCGAAAGAAGAGGTCAAGGCACCATGACGCGCACGGGCGGGAGGCCCTGTCAACCAGTCGGCCCAACCGACATCACCAGCCTGCGGCAGCCGACCCGACCTGACGCACCCATGTCAAACATTCTCGACATCCAACCCAACTATCAAAGTACAGTACAGTACAGCAGGCATTATTGCTTGCCTCTGCGATGTCTGCTTCATGATGCACATCAACGGTGGCCTGGGCGGCAAGACGCACAACGCCGCCGTCATTGGAATCTGGGTCGTAGGAGGGCGCTCAGAACGACTCTGGCATGTGGAACGGATACGAGGCGAAGTGGACCGTACTGAAAACGGCGAACAACCGTCAGAGCAAGGTCGAGTGCTGCATACCTGTTGTTCTGGTACTCGCCGCCCATGCACTCCTGCTGCGGTGCTTCGCGCCTCGGCATTGCCTCTGGCAACTTGCCGCAATCTCACTCTAGCGGTATCTCGACATCCAGTGGCTTCCATGAGTAATAGGACACTCCAACTCGAAGGCACGAAGGTCGTCGCCAGCGAGAGGCGCCGGCCTGATTGCGTCTGGACAAGATGGACAAATGCTCTGGTGTGAGTTGCTGTGTGAGATTTGTATTTTCGATCTTACATCTCTGCTGACACCTGTGGTCTTTCATGGCTTATCTGGCACAGCCCCACTGCGCTTTCCCTCCCCCTTCTCGGCACCACAGAGGGATGGGAACGCAGAACGTCCTAGCGTGAGACGAAGCTGGCACAAGCTGCCGCGAAAACCCCTCTCTGCCTCTCCGGCGCCGGGCGGTCAGCCCATGGCTAGACTGCGCATCTGTCGACGTGTCGCGTCCATTTTTCAAATCATTTCAAACTTGCGTGAGGCTGCAGACCGGCTAGATGGTCACTCTTCCCAAGTACAGTACGTCTGTGTGTAGAAGTTTCTTTAGGACTCGAGGGAATGGGCAAGCGCACCTATGCGCGCGCGCGCACGCGCGAAGCGACACGCAACGGCAGCCCCGACGAGGGCGGCTTGAATTTACTTTTCTAATCTGTATTCAAAAAGTCAAATTTGAATGTTCCGCTAATAATAGGCTTTCCAGGCCTTTATACCTTGGCTTAGCTGGCATGCAGAGAGCGCGTATTGCTCCGCTCTGTTTTGCTGCTGCGCATTCAACTTTTTTTGTTCCCTTGTTTTAAAAAAGCCTCTGGCGACGTGCCTCGCGATCTGATACAGGTCTCCGAGATCGAGGTGAGCGGAAATCAGAGTACCAGAGCAGTGTCCTGAATTGGAGGTCATGAGAGTATATATACAGGGTGATACACGTCTGGTACCCCCCCGCATTGCACACCTGTTTCGCCTTCTTCCCTTCTCTCCACCACTATGGTTTTCGGAGGTGTCGCTCTACCCGGCTCCGCTGGCTCGGCCGCCGCCAATTCCGCCCATCTCAATGGCGGCACTGGCAACGCTGTCAATCCGGGCGCACTCTCCAAGATCAATGGACACGGCGGCGAGGACGAGAAGAAGGTCGCTTTGCCGGGCAAGGATGCTAGCCTGGAACATGGTTTGTCGAGCGTGCACGGAATCGTACCCACGTTGCAGTGAGTATGCCCCCCTTTGCGAGTTCTCCCCGCCTGGTCGTGCCATCCTCCCGTCCATCCTCTTGCCGCCTTTCCTCTCTCTCTCTCTCCATCTGTGCGAATTTGATGTCACCTTGACGCTTGTCGTCAGCAACACCGTCAGGGGTGAGGCGATCATAGCCAGATCTTGGGATGGCAGCCAGAGTCGTTTGTTCGGGTCCGGGCCACCGCCGATCCCTCATCGTCTAGCACCGGCGAGTTGGATGAACTTGACATTGACACTTCTCGTGGAGATTATTTCTTTGCTGGGCATATTGTCTTGTTCAGAAACATTGTCGCGACTGTGAACCTCGAAGTCCGTCTGGACCTCAAGACCATCGCCCTTCATGCACGCAACGCCGAGTACAATCCGAAACGTTTCGCCGCCGTCATCATGAGAATCAGAGAACCCAAGACGACGGCTCTGATCTTTGCCTCGGGCAAGATGGTGGTCACCGGTGCCAAGTCGGAGGACGACAGCCGTCTTGCGAGTCGCAAGTACGCCCGAATCATTCAGAAGCTTGGCTTTGAGGCCAAGTTCAGCGAGTTCAAGATTCAGAACATCGTCGGCTCTTGCGACGTCCGTTTTCCAATCCGTCTTGAAGGCCTGGCATACTCGCACGGTGTTTACTCGTCGTACGAGCCTGAGCTCTTCCCTGGCCTCATCTATCGCATGGTGAAGCCAAAGGTTGTTCTGCTCATCTTCGTCTCTGGCAAGATCGTTCTGACTGGTGCCAAGGTTCGAGAAGAGATCTACCAGGCCTTCAATCTCATTTTACCAGTATTGGCTGAGTTCCGCAAGCCTTGATGGAGGGATTCGTTTCCTCTCCCATCATCTCAGGCTTGGATTTAACAGTTCGGCAGGTCGCGGCCTCCTCGTCCTCGCTCCAGATTCCACCTTGCCCAAATCGCAGCATCCCCCCCCCCCCCCCCCCCCCCCCCCCCCTCCGGGGGCTTAACAACCCCAAAAAGGTATTAACCTCATCAGCAACAGCAGTATCAGCAGCATCAATCCATTCATGGTCGATCGTCGTCCGAACGCGACCACGTGATCTACCTTGCGGATCATCCCGTCCGCCACTTTGTCCTTCTCTTTGTCTCTCCTTGCACATTAGTTTCCTCACCTTGTTATATTACAAAAACTCACATGCATGTATTAGTACGCACTAGCTCACAAACCAATTTCGCTAATCAGGATTGCCCGTCGAGGCTCCGTAGCCAGCACAACATCCGGGTCGGTTTCATGTGTGGGTTGTGCTCACTGAGTCTTTTGAGGCTTCGTCGGCATTGTTGTCGACCGTGAGTTGCGGACCAGGACACTCTCAACGTTCTGGTGGCGCAACGTACTGTCTTGTCGCAGACAACGGGACGGATAGCCGCATCGTGCTTGTAGGAATGTTGTACATTAGCTCGAGAATCGTGGGTGTATGGGCGAGGAAAGAGGATCAACGAAGCCCGATACCAGCGGTCCTTGGCCCCAGGCAAGGTCATGGGCTGGATCAGTCGGAGTAGATGAAGTTGTATCTCGAGAGCAGATGCGGGATTGCCGAGAGTTGTGGACCGTATCGTTGCGAGTTGTCGTACAGCTCGAATAGCGGGACGGCCAGCAGCTTCATGTTCTTGGGCACCGCAAGCACCTCTGGCGCGCGTTTAGTTTAGTAGACAAATGTAAGGCGATTGGGGGTCAGAGAGGAGGTCAGCCGTTGTTCCTCTTGTGGATGGACAGAAGAAAAGTATGGGGTATGCCTGAGAAACGTACTGGTCGGTGGAATGGTGACGAGGAACAGCTTCTTGCATTCTTTCGGCTTGGTGATGTGTGGTGGGGCGTATGGGTACTGTCGACCGAGTTTGGGGGGAGAACCAATGTGCGATTTCAGCGTCAGTGACACCTGTTGCGTCGTGTCTGTGGGTGATGTCGAGAGTCGGGTAAGTCTGTGCGACACTCACCATAAAGGTCTCAAAGTTGGGTCTCCACCACTGAGCCAGGCAGTCTTGGATCTCCCATTCGCCATCTTCCTTGTTTCTGCCTTCGCCGTTGGGCCCAAAGGAGGCAGGATCGCTTTCGACAGGACCCAGGCGTTCATCCAGCCGTGCCTTCATGCCTTCGACCTCGTCTTCCCCTGGCTTAAGATAGTCACCGGGACTGCGGTGAGGATGCAAAGTGGCGCGCGGAACTGCGTTAGCGATCGTGCTTGTGTCGTCGCGACTTTGGCGCTCATTCCTGAGTATGGCGCGCTTGTGCCTCGGTCCACGATACTTACAGCTTGAAGAAGGCGTTTGCGATCTGCAGCATGAGGACGTGTGGGTGACCGTGCTCGTGCACCACTAAAACGGCTTCGACAGTCCTCCTCATTCCGAGATCCTCGTAATTGTTCTGCAACCGTTGCAGCCTTGCAGCTACTGATGGGTCCTCCTCTGGCTGTGCGTCCTTTGTGGTGAAGGTGAACGCCGTCACTGGGTATAGCGTCAGTGTTTGCGACATCCTGATCCTATGGCAGTAGCGACTGCTTCCGTCCGAGGCTACTTTGGCGCAACGACGCCTCTCGACGAATGTTAGCTAGTCCGGTTCTGCGTGCTCTGGTCTCCGATGTAGATGCTGTCTGCCTTCCGAGTCTTCCCTGTTCTGTTGTGCAGCTGTGTCTGTTGTCTTCGCAACTCTAAGAATCTGGTGTGCAGCAGGGTGTCGTGGTTGCGGAATGGCGTGAGGTAGGAAGCTTGGACCCTCGCATCCAAAGCTAATCAGATATTGCTGATATAAGCTGTTTAGCAAGGCCTAACATTGATTTTCTTGACCCATTTGGGTCGCCGCCCTAGATCCTGCCACGGAGCTACTAAAGAGAATCGGGTTGTTCGAACGCGAAAATGTAGAAGAAACATTACGGCATGGAAATTAAACCGATTATATTCGGTGCGGTGGAAGGTCTCTGTTTCCCGCTTGGGAAAGGAGCGCGTATCCAGCAGACACTCCAGACGTCCCCCGAGGTGCACAGTCTTCCGCATTCGGCTATGCGGCACCATTACCAGGCCTTACAACCTTTCCATGTCAACAGCACTGAAGCAAAATACCTTTGAAGAACGGGGTGTCACATGCGAACCGCCTGTGTTGTTCGCCGTATATCGCAGCACCAAGTCACACAGAGGGAGGAAGGCAAAGTCCCTTGGAACGAACGCCGAAGACAATACTGTAATTAGTATGTATGGATCGACATGCGTGACGTCGACCTGACAGCGGAGGGTTGCGCTGGGTCTGCCACGGGCCCAAGGTTACTACAGTACAGTACTGTATTCTGTAGTACCGTACAGTACGGTTACACGTACTGTCGACATCAGACAGAGGGTGCCAAAAAAAAAAAAAAAAAAGAGAAAAGAAAAAGTTGGATGGGTCACGCCGCTCACACACGTCGACAAGCGTCCGTCGCGACGGCACCACTGCTTATGCGCCTCGTCCTCCACAAGTGCACGCACGGAAAAAGGAAAGACGCCATGCACCAGACTTACACGAGTACAGTAGTGTACAGTACAGTGCCAGACCGTACCTTGTGCAGCTGCAGGAAGCACACTCGGCCTGTCGCATCTTGCACAACCCACCTCAACCCGTCTTGGCCATGCATTGGACGACACATCCAATGCACACCCGCCCGCCATCCATCCACACACTACTGTAGCATCTCGGCTCCAGCCAGCATCTCCCTTCACCGGTCGGCTGCTCTTGCTGCACCCACAACTACTGTATTGCCGCCGCCGTCCCGCCAGCGTCTGTCCATTCAGGAATCCATCCACCGATCCATCCGCCGATTCAACGCCGTCTACCTTCCGCTCGATCCATCCACCCGCCTTCCCTTTGTCCCTCCATCCTAACACATCGCTGTCCATACGCAGGTCCGGTCCGCACTCTGACGGTACTCGAACTTTCACTATTTGCCGCGTCGAGCCAGCCTTTCGACCCATCACCACCCACGCGACCGTATCGCGCCTGTTTCCGGCAGGCGACCGCGTTTCGTTTTACTACCATGTCTTCGACTCCGTTCAAGGGCTCTCTCAAGGCCAAGAGAAAGGGCGAGCTCACCGAGATCGCACTGGCTCTTGGAATCAGCTTCGACCAGTCGCAGAAGAAGGAGGAGCTCGAGGATCTGATTCGCGAGCAGCTCGTCGGAAACAAGAACCGCTACGCACAGGACGAAAACTTCAAGGGCCTCGTCGACAGCCTCGATTCGGTCGAGCGTCGCAAGCGATCCGTTCGCTCCAGCAGCGTCAATGGCAACGCGTGAGTATGACCCGAAACACGACTGAATCCGGCTAGATGGCCTCGCAAAGACAACCGAAGAACGCTCCTCCGTTGCAGCAGCTATCCGACCCTTGATCGGCGAACAGGTTTCTACCGCGTGCAGCGGATTTGTTCGTGGACAGCTACAGCCTCAGCCACGCTCCCGTTAACTCCACACGTGGACTCGCTACTCGTAAATCTCGATATGCTGACAACAAGCACGACGTCTTGCTCTTTGCATTGTCCACGACAGCGACTCGGACGCATCCGACTCGCCCGAATCATCGGTGCGCTCGCCTCGCAAGCACTCGCACCGCGCCTCGAATCTTGGCACTCCCTCGACGCCCTTCAGCCCTCTCGTGTCCACCACAGCCGCTGAGGTGACGTCGAGCGTCAAGCAGCGCGGTCTCAAGGCACGCAAGTCGCTTGACAAGCTAGTCGACTCGATTGCCGACAATGCGCGCTCCACCGCCAGCGAGCTGTCCAGCGAGGTGCAGGACGCCCAGAGCGAGGTGGTTGCTGGTCTCCAGCAGGTCCAGGGCGAAGCTACCAAGCGCTATCGCAAGGCCAAGCAGCACGGCCACAAGCTCTTTGTCCGCACCCGCAGCTGGCTCAGCGACTCCAAGAACCTCGTTCGTCTTCTCATCGCCTTCGAGGGTCTCGTTCTTGTCCTTGCCACGCTTCCCACTACCTACTTTGAGATAGGCAGCCGCGGCCCCAGCATCCCCGTGCTCAACCCGCAGTCGGGCGTCAATCGCTACCTCCCGCACTGGGCCATCACCCTTCCTGACGTGCGTGGTCTGCTCAGCTTCGCCTTCTACCGTCCCCTCATTCTCTGGGCCGTCTACAGCGTGCTGGTGCCTCTGGCCGTGTCACACCTGGTCACCTTTGACCGTCGATCCGAGCCCTCGGCATTCTCGTTCCTGCTCGCCCGCCTGTCTGGCCTCGTCTTTCTGGCTCGTCTTCTGCCCCGCAGCGCTCTCAGCTCGCTCGGCCTCCCGGCTCCCGCAGTGCTCGGCGTCGCGGCAGGCGAGGTCCCCGAGTCGGCCCTCATCCACGGCCTTCGCTCTTTCCTCTCCTACGACTACGTCCTCGCCCACCTTGGCGCCGATCTCCAGATCTGGGCCACCGCCACCGTCCTCGGCTTTACACAGTACGAGGCCATCGCTCACCGTCCCCGCGCCTCGTGATTCTCCTACACCTCGTCGCGGCAAAGCAGCTCCATGTATTGCGTAGCAACACATTTACGCACTGCAGCCTCTCGCATCTCGGGGGTTGCGGTGGTCTATCCGGCTACCTCGTGGTTGTGGCAATGCGCGACTCTTCTACTCTGCCCTATCGGATACCCTCGAATCACATCCTCTTGTGACGCTCGCTGTTTCACGTTTGTCTCTTAGCTCGCAAGCGGTCAATCTTCTGGAGACCGGCCCTTACCTGATCCACTTTATTTGCGTCTTTACGAACTCCTCGTCTTCCCTGTTCTCGTGTAGATCTTTGTATCTCTTCTTTTGTCGCTGCTACGGCGGCTGCTGTTGTCTGGACATCCCGCTCGGCCCATCGACAATGGCTGCCGCACAGCTTCTGAGTCCCCTTTGCGTTTCATGTACACCGGGATATGCCTCGTTCTGTATTACTCGAATCTTATCCGCCTGCTCTGATCGTGTTTCAATATAATCCTTCGCTTCCTTGGCATACTGTTGTGTAGACCGTTCCATCGAGCTCATCGTTGTTTCGCATGCCTGTGCGGCTGCAGGAACGGCGCGGCACAGCCGTAGAGAAGGCCCTTGTTTGCTTCCAAAGTGGTGGGTATTGAATTGCCAAGAGGAGGTGCTTCGATTACATCAAAGGTGTTCGTCCCTCTATGCGCGCTGTTTGTAGTTCTCGAGCAGCTCGGCGAGTGAAAAATCCGAGTTGTTGCTGTCTGGAGATATTGATATCGGAGATTCGCTGCGCACTTCTTTGGCGAGAGCCCTTGCGCGCTCTAATGCGACTTGCTGGATGACGGAGAGCTGCGGTTGTGTCAGAGGTGGGCCATCAGCGAGCGACGGGGACGACAATGTCGAAGAGTCGGACGTGGAAGAATCCCTGCTGCTCGCTGACGACGATGACGAGGCAAAGGCTGAGGATGGAGCTGACTCGTCAAGTGCACTTGCAGCAGAGGCTGATGCCGCGCTGCTTGGGTCGGCAGATTTGGGGCCGCGTCCCGCAAGGATAGTGTTGAGCTCCATTGCTTCGCTGCCTGCGACCCACTGGTTTTTGAGCGCCATCCGAAGTAGTATCTGGACTGCTGCCTGCAGACGGCGATTCTCGATCTCCTCCTGCTGCTTTGTGTGGATAATGCTCAGACGGGCCTCGACGAGCGAAGGGTCCGTCTCTTCAGTGATATCGGAACCAGGGGCGCCACTTCCGATGCTGCCAGCCTCAGCGTCCTGCACCGATATCCGATCCAGCTGCTCGAGACTCACGCCGAGCAAGCTGGCAAGCTTCTCGACCTGGTCGGTGAGCTGGTTGAGCGCATCCTCCGTACGATCGCGCTGGTTGGCCTTCTTGCGAGACCCACGATAGGTTTCGCCCAGAATCAGGGCTGCAGCTACAAAGAAGAGGAAGCCTTCCGAGATGGCATTGGCACCGTTTGCAATGGCTTTGGCATCGTTGAGCGGACGAACCTTTTGCTGAATTCCATTGGGCAAAAGATTTGCTCGCAGCGCCATCTCGGTGCGGTGCATTCTCTGGGCGAGCGCAATGCAAATGTTGCGAAAGGTCTCATGCTGTGCTGCCTGGTTCTTGAGCTGGGTTGCAATGGGCTTGGCCAGAGTCCGAATCGCCAGAGTAGCAATCTTTGCTGTTGCCATGTCTGTGCTGTTGTATTGTGCCCCCGCCCCCGATGAATTCTGATATGCTCTCCACGATGGCCTCTTTTTTTTTTCTTCTTTTTTTTTCTTTTTTTTTTCTGCTCCACCGCGGTTGTGTGGATACCTTTGATGAAACAGGTGCGGGCCCTTGTCGGTCTACGGTGATTCGGGCGGACGATGCCGTGGGCTGACTCGGCCTCGTTCTTACCACGTCGGCCTGCCACAGCGGAAAGTACCGATTTGGGGTCCAGCCAAGAATCAGCTCAGCTCCGTGAAGCGAAGAAGGGAAGAGAGAGAGAGAGAGAGTGGGAGAGAGTGTGAGACAGAGAGAGAGAGAGAGAGAGAGAGAGAGAGAGTGGGAGAGAGTGTGAGACAGAGAGAGAGAGAGAGAGAGAGAGAGAGAGAGAGAGAGAGAGTATGTGTATTCAGATTCTCAAGAGTGATGGAAGCAAGAAGGTTTCTGTGATATCAATGTGGAGCGGCAAACAGTAACTGTACTTCCTTCCTTCTACAGAACCGTACAGTACAGTACTTCCTTCCGCGGGGCTTGCCGAGCCGAGCCGAGCCGAGGCGAGTCGACTCAGAGTCAGAGCGAGAGCCAGAGCCAAAGTCTAGAAAGATCTAACGCTCCCGGAAAAAAAGGGCTCGGAAATGGACCGTGCTCCGAAGGACCCAGGAAAAAAGCGAGCGATTTGGTTTGGGTTGACGCGAGACACTTCTATGCCCGACATGTGCTCAAGCACTACTACGTACTAGCTGTGATCAAATAAGGAATATAATATTAATGTGATGGTTCGAATCACCTGAGAGCTTCGATTCACGGCCAGCCGTACATGTCGGTGCAGAGTTGCTCAGCTCTGAGGTAGATTCTTGAAGGAGCCCTTCGACGCCTCGAGTACGACTTGACACAGTGTAGTATACTACGTTAGTATTTGAGTAGGGTGGCCCAAGTGACAAAGAAGCAAGCCGATATTCTACCGAGGCGATCAACATCCGCGCAATTAAGTCACAGGAAAGCAACAAGAAAGACGGTGGGCTTGCCGACCGATCCAAGGATGAGCCACTGCTTCATATGCTGAGCCGGCCAACACTGGCCACGCGCATGGGCCCAGCTGAGCACTGCACAGTGACAAAGAGGAGCTACGACTCAGGATCACTAGGAGCGAAAGCTGTAGCACGGCATGCATGCAATACCACGTACTGTAATGCATGTCGTTGCTGGGCGGCTGCAAAGTTGCCTCGGCCTTGTGCACACTGTACTATCATGTGGCCACCTTTGATTATATTTTGTGTATGCGATCCGTGTCTGCATCGCTCACGGCCATCGGACGGACGAACCGACCGATCTCTGCCCACTGTGGGTGGGCGGCGCGTACGGACAACCGACTCAGTATGCTGACGCGTGGAATTTTGGAGCCCCTCGGCTTCAACTAGCTGGATGCACGAAGTCGATGAGCAGATCTGAGGGAGGCGCACGAGCATGTTGCAACACGACCATCTCGACACAGATCACTGCACGAGGTCACACGTTGGGGTGATGGGAGCCAGAGCCGAAACAGAGAAGCCGACACAGCTAGAGGCACGCTACGTTCGTAGAGCGACCGACTGCATCGCTTCTCCCTACATTTCTGGTTCGGGCTGGCCAAAACTACAGTAGCTGTCTTGGGCGTAGCGAGTCGAACATAAACCGGCCAGGCAAGTCGGCAAATGGACCGAGCAGACGTGAGAAATTGTGCAATTCGTTGGCGCCCATCGTTTCGTGAAACAGTAGTCAAGCCGTGAACACCTCCTTGCATTCCGCAGAGCTCATACGCTGAGCTACCCACGCTTGGGGGGGGGGGGGGGGGCAAGCTATCTGTTGCTTGATTTTGCTCTACTTGCGCTCGGACAGAGACAATGAAAAGACATATCGGCCCCGCTCTTTTCTTAGCGCAGCATACAGAGTACATACTCGACAAGTCCCGCGTCTCCTTTCTTGGACGCTTTGCCCTCCCCCCACCCCCCAACTGCGAGTGACGAGCCCAGGTGCACCGAGTCTGTATACCCAAAAGCCGGCTAGTACAGCACTACAGTAGCTGAGCAGACATAGACAGTTCCCTGAACGAGTCGTACATGGAGGCAATCATTATAATATTGTGTTGCGAGCGAGCACAGCACGTACAGCACGGCACACCTTGGCACACGGCCTTGTGACTGAAGCGAACAGGCCAACGCGAAAGCTTGGCTGGTTGCTGCTCTTGTGTTTGAGTCGACCTCGAACTTACTTTATTATTATTATTATTTTTTCCCTTTCCATCTTGACGGTGCCTCGCCTCGTTGGGTCTCGACAAGACCCACCCAGCTGGAGAAAGAATCAACCTCCCTGCCCGTGGTGCTTGCCACTGTCGTTCGGCCGTTTCATCATTCCACCACCTGCATCTCTATCGCTACGTGGCCTCCTTGGCTTGCTCTTTTCTCCGTCAGCAGCACATGCTTGCGCGCGACCGCAGACCTTCGCTCTCTTCCGCTTCGACCCTGTCTGCGTCACAACTATCGAAAGCCGCTACCCACCCGCACGCCGCCCTCACATTCACCTCGGTCGCTCGTTCCTTTCGCTCAACCTTGTTGCGGCAATCGAGACTCTCGACCTTGTCCAGGCTCCGGCTCCACCGACACCAACAGCTCGACAACGCTTGCTTCCGTCGCGCTCTCCTGCAATACCGCAGCCGAGTCGTCGAATCATCGGTCTACACGGTCGAACTGCTGCTGTGCGCTGAGCAGACACAATCCGAGTCAGTTTCACGGCCAAGGCAATCATCTACGCTTACTACTTCGCTCATTTCTCATCACCTTGTTCCGATCAGACGTGGACGACCGACAGGTTCATTTGGCCTGCGTGGCTGCTATTTCATGCCCTCCTTGCCCTTGTGCGCACCCACTTTCACTTATCTCATACGGGCGTAGCGCCGCCTCGGACCGGACTGAGCTCTCTCTTTCGAGCCCTGTTACGTCGGAGGTCGCACGCAGAATCAGCCGCTTGCTACACGCTTCACATAGCGGTCTCGCTGACACAAAATACACTGCAGCGTAAAGATCGCCGCAACAAAAGCGTCCGCTACAATATCTTGACACTGCTTTGGAAGCCTCCGGAAATCAAGGCATACATCTCGCCAGACAACGTCTTCCTGCCTCAGTCAGAGCGGCAATCGGCCAAATTTTTCCATTTTCAGCTGCCAGCAAGAGTAACTGCCACTCGAGCTGCAGCCCCAAGTCGATTCTTGTGCCCGTCTCTTCGACTCTGCCAGTCCCTCACAGTCTTTGTCTCTTCCATTCGATCAATCAGTAGCTGGGAATATCCGATCGTCTGATATATCAAATCTCCAGCCGAAGCTGGCGAACAGTCATCATGGTCCGCTCTGTCACATTTGAGATCAGGTGGCACGACACCCAGCCAATCTACAGCTGTTCGTTTCAGCCAATCTCCTCATCTCATCTCCGCCGCGTTCTGGATCACAACATGGGGCAGGCGGCCGGACTTGCACCAGGGAAGGGCCTTTCGGATGTCGAATCAGCGCACGCTTCAGCAGCAACAGCATCTGCGGCTCAGCCCTCGACTTCTGTGACCGGCGCGTCCACAGCAGCATCAACATCCAAGGCTGTCCACCCGCCGGTCATGGCAGGAGGACAAAGCTGGCGGCTGGCCACGGCTGGCGGCGACAACAATGCCCGGCTCTGGATGGTTCACCCCAACATCCCTTCACCAGCAGCCATGGCCAGTGCTGCTTCCGTCTCGGGCTCGGCAGCCGTGGCTCCACATGCTCCTCGTGTTGAATATCTTGCAACCCTGTCGCGACACTCGGGGGTTGTCAACGTTGTGCGATTTTGTCCGAAGGGCGAGCTGCTGGCCACAGCTGGCGACGACGGCAACGTGCTCTTCTGGGTGCCCAGTGACCGCCATAAGCCCGGCTTCGGCGACTCGCTCACCAGCCTCGAGGCCGAGGGTCAGTTCGAGAAGGAATTCTGGCGTGTCAAGCTCATGACTCGTGCGACGCAGCAAGAGCTCTACGACATGTCGTGGAGCCCCAATGGCGAGACACTGGCGGTCGGCGGCACAGACTTTGTGGCGCGCATCATCAATGTCCAAGATGGCAGCGTGATTCGCGAGATATCGGAGCACTGTCACTACATTCAAGGCATTGCCTGGGACCCGCTCAACGCATTTATTGCTACCCAGAGCAGCGATCGAACGGTTCACGTCCACAATTTGGAGACGCGCAAGCACGACCGCGACTCAGGCGAGGTCACCATTGTGGGGTCACAGCTCGGCAGTAAGAACTCCAAGCTCGATCTACACCGACGCAATGGCAGTGCGGGCGGATTCATTTGGGACTCGCATGCCAAGCCGCCACTAGGTCGCCGAGCTAGCAGCCATGCCAGTCAGGCCAGCGATGGCGAGGGAACTCGCGAAAGCTTTGTTGCCAGCCTTCGTGGTCGCTCCAAGCGCAGTAGTACCCCCATCGACCCTGCGCACATTAGCGCAGCTATCAATCGTGCCTCCACGCCCGCAGCGTCCTCTTCATCGTTATCTGCAGCACCGACACCGGCGACAGCAGCAGCATTAACACAACAAACGGGCAGCAGCGGTACGGCCACTGGTTCTACACCGACCATCGCTGCGGCCGTGGCAACTCCCGCCGGAAGGGCCGCGACCCCCACGCCAGGCACCTCAGTGCCTCCGAGCCCTTTCTCGGCAAACGCCGCAGCCCACGCCATGAACCCACCGCAGATGACTCCAAGCCGCAGGTCCAGCTTCAGCGGCAGCAACATCGATGTGGGATCTCCGCCCACCAGCACGGCTTCACTGGCCCCAGCGTCCACTTTTGCGGGATCGCACGGTGGCAAGCTGACACACGCAGTGGCTGAGGCCACGAATCGCCACTGCGTCGCTGGCGTTGCAGGAAACGAGGACGGCCGCAGAGGAAGCAGCGTCAGCCGCTCGGCGTCACGGACACGCAGCATCCGATCGCCCTCGCCAATTCCTCCGCTGCCCGCCATCCGTGCTCCTCCGTCGCCCAAACAGCGCATGCAGGCCGCGGCAGTCGGCGGCTCAGCCATCGGAGGCCCACTTGCCAAGGCAAGCATGCGCCTATACGGCGACGAGAATTTCAGCGGCTTTTTCCGCCGACTCTCATTCAGTCCGGATGGTGCACTTCTAGTGACGCCAAGCGGACTCTTTGACCCGCCAGCGCAGGCCCCAGCAAGCCCCACTGTCACGCTCTCACCACGCAAGAGTCCCGTGACGCCATCGGCGCCGTCTTCGAGCAGCTCAGCCAACAAGAGTGCCGTCTACCTCTATGCGCGAGGTAACCTGAGCCGATCCAACCAACCCATTGCTGTGCTCCCAGGCCACAAGACGGCCACGCTCGTAGTGCGCTTCTCACCCATTCTCTATGAGCTGCGCAGGACTCCACGCATATCGCCTGGCGGCGAGGATGAAGGCATTGCGCCACATCCCACCATTCCCTTGGAGGCCGGCAAGCAGAAGAGCATCTCGCTCTTGCGGGCAGAAGACATGAGCGAATCGAGCCCGACCCTGAAGACACCGGACAAGACTACCATCGAGTCCGCTTTGCCCACAGACAAGCGGCCCTCCTCATCTGCTGGTGCCTCGCCTCGAGGCATCAGCGTCATTGGGCTGCCGTACCGTATGGTGTATGCAGTGGCGACGCAGGACAGCGTCTGGATCTACGACACACAGCAGACAGGCCCGATCTGCTGCTTCAGCAACATGCACTACGCGAGCTTCACGGATCTGACCTGGTCGCCCGATGGACAGTCTCTGATGATGTCGTCCACGGACGGATACTGCTCTGTGGTCGTGTTTGACTATGCCGAGCTCGGCACGCCCTATGCACTTTCTGCCCAGCCCGCGCTTCGAGCACCCGCGCCAGGTGTTCCTGCTCCAGCCCACATCGCCGAAGGCAAGTCAACCGGATCTGCACCCAACACGCCCAAGATCTCGGGTCAGGCGACACTGGCGCCTCTCGACACTGCCGGTGGCAACACATTGACGCCGACTGCATCTGCGTCAGCGGGCGGTACAGGCCTTGGACTGGCAATTGGCAAGGATGCAGGCACACCTACCCTGCCCCCGGGTGCATTTGCCACGGCGAGCTCTCCGCAGCTCCAGCACAGCGAGACCGCGGCTGTCGCTGGCGAGGCACCGAAGAAGAAGCGCCGCATTGCACTCACTCTTGAGAGTCCGTTGGGCCAGTAGACAAGATTGAATCCAGGCAGTTGCGATATTTGCCTTGCTATCACTTTCATCCAAGCATGTCTTGTCTCATCCCTCAATGCACTCATTGTAATCTTGATCTCCAACTTCATTGAGGCCATCTGATTCGCCTGTGCATGAAGTTTCATTCCCGAAACATCGCTGTCGCTCTGACTATCCAGCTGTCGACTCGTCCGTTTGTTTATTGATGCCATGATCTTCATGCTCCTTCGGCTTGCCCTGCTCAGTGAATCGTTGTCCACCATCAATGCCCGGATCCATGAGTTTCATGACGGGAATAGGGATGTCAGTCAAACAGAGCGCTCTCCTTTGCAGCACGACGAATAAGACAATAGTCGGAAATTATACTATTTATATATGCATACCTTGCCTCGAGTGGCATCAACCATCTGTCTTCGTGGCCTAGTTGGTTAGGGCGTAGGTCTCATACGAGAACCACCGCACCGGTGCATCAACGATCCTGCTTGCAGGAACAAACCTACGAACTGCTAAAAGTTCATGACATCCTAAGATCGCGAGTTCGACTCTCGCCGAGGACACTTTTTTATTTTATCTTACACTTTTTGATTCTACCTTGTATTTTATTATTATTATTCTTTGGAGTTTGTCGGTCACGTCGGACCCTATCTCCCCCAGCATCTAGAAGATTTATATCCGACATTCTGGACACTCTTGCCGCGTTTTACCTGCTTCTATCAAGACGAAGCCTTGCTATCGACCATGTCTACGCAAGAAAAGGCCAAACCCTGCGCTCACACGACAGCAAAGGCCACACACAACAACAGCACACAAGAACTCGAAGCGAAAATACCTGGATTCGATGTATGGTAAGGATGACCGTAAATGACAACATGTGCGCTTAGGCTCTCGACTCCCGGACAGAAGGACAGGATGATCAAGAGCCCGGATGTAAAGCGGGTCTAGAAGAGTATAATAGCATGCAAGACGGAATCAGAAGTGTATCCGAGTGAAGAGAAAAGAGAAGAAAGGGAATTCAGACTCTGCTCCTATCCTGGCCTAGGTCTTCTTGCGACCCTTAACGGTCTGGTTTGTTGCGGAATCGCAGGAGTGGCGCGAGACTGGAGAGCGGACAGGCGGACTGGAGGAAGGGATGTTGGAGGAGCTCGTCTGCCGAGGCGCGGGACTTGACGTCTGCGCAGAGGCAGACAGCGAGGAAGGACTTGAGATTCTTGGAGAGGGTCTCAGGCTTCTTGAGCGTGGGCGTGCCGTTGGTGGCAATGAGGTAAAGTGCCTTGAGCGGTTCTTCGTCGAGGTAAGGCGGCTCGTTCTCGATCATCTCGATGGCCATGATGCCCAGACTCCAGATGTCCACCTTGGCACCATATTCTTTCTGCTTGACAACCTCGGGTGCCATCCAGTACGGAGTACCGACCATGGTGGCTCGCTTCGACTTCTGGTCGGTCAGCTTGGCACAGAAACCAAAGTCGGTGATCTTGACCTGACCACTGGCGTTGAGAAGCACATTGTCCGACTTGATGTCACGGTGGATAATGCTCTGGCTATGCAGATGCTCCAGACCCTTGCAAGTCTCGAGACAGATGGCCGCAATCTGATCCTCCTCCAGTGTGTTGTTATCGATCACGTCGGTGAGAGCACCGCCCTCCATGTACTCCATGATGACCCACAGCTCGTTGTTGCGCACCAGGAACGAGTTCAGGAAATTGACAATGTTGGGATGCTGCGACTCCTT
This sequence comes from Testicularia cyperi, assembly GCA_003144125.1. Taxonomy (NCBI): domain Eukaryota; kingdom Fungi; phylum Basidiomycota; class Ustilaginomycetes; order Ustilaginales; family Anthracoideaceae; genus Testicularia; species Testicularia cyperi. The sequence continues at coordinate 693,541 of KZ819190.1, forward strand.
CATCACGAGGATCTCGTTGACAATGAGTTCCTTACGCGGCTGCTGCGCCAGATCCATGGTCTTGATGGCCACACGCTGGCCCGTCGCCAGCGTCTTGGCCACAAACACGGAGCCCGAGGCGCCCTGTCCAACCTTCTTGATTTTGCTGTAGAGCATGTTGGGGTCCTCCTGGCTGACGACACTGCGCAGCTTCTCCATGATCTGTGCCTCGGACATGGTGCTGATGCGGCGCTCGGCCTCCTTCTGCTGTGCGGTCTTGCCGCCCGCGTCCTTCTTGGCCATTTGAAGCGGCTTGACCTGGGCCGCAGGTTCAGCACCCCCTACAGACTTAGCGGCGGCTGTCGCAGCCGTCGCCGTTGTCTTGGAAGAAACTGCCTCAGACGACGGCGACAGCTTAAGCTCCTTGGTCTTGACATTGAGTGCCTGCACACTTTCGTCGGTGCGGGCGGCGGACGACGAAGACGGAGGCGGTGGCGCAGGCCGAGGTGCGGTAGTTGCAGACAATGGCGCAGCCTTGGGCGCGCCGGGTGCGGCGGGAGCCTTGCGCGAGGGCACAAGGTCTGCAAAGCCGTTGCTGCTGCCACCAGCAGAAGAGGCGCCGGTCGTATTGCTAGCACCCGCACGGGAATATTTGCTGTCGGAGCTGGAGCCGCCAGACCGGCTCGACGCTGACGGCGCTGAGGCGACGCCCGCAGACATCTCCGGACGTCGACCGTCGTCCGAGGGACGGCGGGGTGCTGACGATGGCGCAGGACGCAAACCAGCAGCTTGCGCCGCGGGGGAGGACATCGAGGAACCCGCTGATGAAGACATCGGCTTGAAGCCAGACGACGGCTGTGACTGCTGCTGACGGAAGGCATCGGAGGGAGCCGGCTTGGAGACACCCGAGTATCCAGGCGCCTGTTTGCTGAGACTGCTGCTGGTATCGGCGTTGGCGCTGCCGGCGTAGCCCGTGCCTGCGTTGAAGCGCGGTGCCGAAGTGGCACCTGCCATCTCGCTCGGCTTGCGGCCAGATTGGAGATTCATGGTCGGAGTGCCAAGGCCGAAATCGTCACGCTCGCGCTTCTGGATGTCGGTGTAGAACTCGAGGACGTCGAGAACGGCCTGTGGGTTCTTCTCGTAGTCCTCTCGGGTAATGGCCGAGGTGGTGAGCAGCTTGGACCACTGTTCCGGCAGGCCTGTGAAGGCGCCACTGACGGGGTCAAAGCCTACGTGGACCTGGTGCACAAAGTTGGTCGGAGACGAGACACCCATCAGCGGTGAGCGCGAGTAAATGTCGTCCATCCAGCCGTAGAGCTCCTCGTCGCTCTTGAGCTGCAGGTAGAACGTCTTGTCCTTGGTCTCGACCTCGATACAGTAGGGCTTCAGATCGGTACGGGAGACGTTGGAAATGTCCTTGAGGAAGACGAGCGCGACGGCCTGGTAGGTGGTCTCGTTTTTGTGGAAGGTGAGCGTCTGCTCGCGCAGGGCCAGCCATCGTTTGCTCCAGATCCAAGAACGGATACCGTCCTCCTTGACACTAATCCAGCCCTTGCGTACGACAGCAGAGCCGCTGGCAGTTGCTCCTGGACCGGCCTGTTGCCAGCCCTGTGTCGAAGCAAACTGGCTGGAGCTAGCCGCGCTGCCTGTAGCCGTGGCGCCGGGCCCTGCAGGTCGCAGTGGACCCGTGTACGAGCCGCCGCCAGCGCCCATTCCTGCCGAGCTGGAGGCCGAGTTATACTGGGAGAGAGGCGGAAGAAATGGATCGTTGTGCTTGCTGGTGGGTACGGGCGGTGCTGGTCTCGATGGCGTCAGGGAGCCGAAGGAGCCATTGTCTCCGCCTGCGCCGCCAGCCGGATTGCGGAAGCCCGACATGGTGATGAGGGCAGCACGAAGTCGAAACCGTTCCTAACTTGAGGATCTGCCTCGCTTCCTATGCTCAATGTACTCTATTCGAACTTCCTAGTCACGGATCAAGATCTGTGTACGTTTCGAGGCGGAACAGGGACGGTTGTCAATGACGACGGCGTAACAGGTTACCCCGAGAGCCGGACGCAAGCAGGGGTAACAGTGAGAGAAGGGGAGGCGAGGAAATCGAGAGTGGGGGTCAGTCAACAAGCTCTCCTACCAAGTGTGGGTTTTGAGAGCTGATCACGCGCGAGATGGAGGGAGGTGTACAGTCGCCACCCAGTGATATGAAGACAGAGCGGAAGCCAGGTCTGCAAGCCCAGACAGAGCGCCAGGAGCCGTGGGATAGCATCGGTGACCTGCAGCTGCAGAGGGCTCTGAAGAGGGACAAAGCTGCAGTGCTGGAACAAAGACTGCGCACGAGCGACCATAGCGCGGTAAAGTGGCACTAGATGATTCTGTCTGACCCCTCCCAGTCGCCACAAGCCGCCAAGCCTGTAAACTGTTGACATCGGCTCAGCGTCGGACGTCTACGTGCGAATGTCGATGGAGGGACACGCCATGATCTCCGATGAAACAACATACCTTGGCTCTACGTCAGCCGAAGCCGGACTCGAGAGAATACCACGACACCTGCGACGGAGCAGAGACCACTCGAACAGTGTCCAGCGAGAGTGTGTGAGCCTTGCAGGGGCAGAGTCGCACAAGTAAGAGAGGGTGTGGGAGTGAGCGACAGGGTCTGAAGTCGCAGTGTGCTGATGGTGACAAGAGGAGATAGGAGACGATGGTCCAGCTTCCGACTGTGGACAGCGTTCCATCACTGCAGGACTGCGCCGGAGAGAGGGAGAGAGGCACAGACATCGGACACGCAGAGCAACACGAAGGTGTCGAGCAATAGAACACGCTCGCCGCGAGCGGGGCGAACGAGGGCGCTGTGGCCGCGCTACAAATCCAGCTGCTTGCTTCGCGGGGCACACACACACACACACACACACCCCTCCCCACCACCACACCACACGCAGGCGCACCTAGCATCTGCAGCATAATGCTTGCCTACAGACTCACAGGCGGAGGGACACACGGAAGGGCAGAAAAAGATCCGACACGACGCCGTCTCACGCAGGCAAGACCACAGGCGAAACAGAATAAGGGACGCGACTCCAGATAACCAGCGCAGCTGTGACGGTACCACGGAGAGCGAGAGGCACCACAGCAGTACGTGAATGGCCCTACCAACTGTCAAGAAAGCAAATCGAGCCATTTGGCTACAGAAACTCTGTTGTGCGACAACAGGCGATGGGCCGAATCTAATGGCTGGCAGCCGTCAGAGCTCACCGGCGCACACAATATTCATATTTAGCTACAATGCTGTAGCCAGATACGCTGTACTGTACAATAATATACTCTGCAGTGCAGTGAAATAGATCAGACACGCTGCCACCACTCGCCTGGCCGCGAGAATTTAGCCTGGCACGTACTGATGTGTGCAGTACGGGCAAGGGTGTGGGCAAATCACCAGCAGGCCGGAGTACAGAGGTTAGAAAAGGGACACAGCCAGACGAATAAAACACTATTAATAAATTACTAAACTACTGTACCTACGTACTACAGTACTGTTGTCACATTCTGTAAAATCAGGGGCGGTATTCCGTGGAGAGAGTAGAGTGCTGCAATGAGTACAGTACCCTTGCACTTGCACGACACGAACGCGACGACAGACACGCACGACCCGAGACACGCACACCGACAGGGGCCGGACGACGATGCGCATCTCTGGCGAAAATGAAACTTGCAGTCGCGCATCCAAACGCGCACGCACACGGCAAGTCTCGTTGGCAAGAGCAAGACCAAAATGCAAAAAAAAATAAAGAATGCCCTTCTTTTCACCCCAGCCGTGCAGGCTGCAAAGGGCTGTCGAGGCAGGCAAGATGGCGAGCTTGAATACCGCTGGTCTAGTGCAGTACAGTACAATACAGGAACAGTAGCACAGTACAGTGCAATAACGAGCGGAGGTGGGTCGGACAAAGTGTCGCACAAAAGGCGATTGATTCGGCATGTTTGTCGCCCAGCAGATTCAATTAATTTGCATCGCAACGACGGCGTCCGAAGCACCGGACAACAAGGCTCAAGCCACGCACGTTGTCTTGCGACCCACGGCGTCTTGTTCACGCCTCCGACGAGCCTTTGTTCTACACATCTGCGGCGCGCAATCCAGATACGGATAGGGTGCGGCGTGAACCTGCAGCGCTCCTTGAACAGGTCTCGCCATTCATACGGTCAAGGCCAGGGCTGAGTACATACATGCAAAACGGCTTCCTTTGATGCTCGATATGCGGCCAGTTCCAGATCACAGCTGCGCTGCTGCTGTTCATTTTCCTCTCTGAGCATTCTTCGCTGCCGCTGCGGCAAGCATGTTGCACAAAGGGCCTGCCACTAGGATCAGCAGGCTGACAAACTTGCACCGATGTAGCACAGTCGATCTGGATACCGCGCTCACTTAGCGGCACGCATCGAGCTGGCCGGCTCTTCGGATGCCATAGACTGAACGGGTGGTTGAAGTCTGTTAGATCTGAAATGTTGCTGCTTCGATCCGCAACTTGCACCTTCGCCGGATCTCGGGCTTGCAGTCGCAATTAAGGGTCCAGCCGTCAGGATTTCCAACAGCACTACAATGCTACTAATATCACGCTTCGCTTCGCTACGACTCAGCAGCTCGCTACTTTCCGTATCACGAGTTTGAGTCAACTCGAATACCATCACAGCGCAGCTGTCCTCAGATTCACGGGCGATTCTGTCATCCGAAAGCCGCTCACAGCCACCTCTGCGCCGTGATTGAGAGTCTGCGAGCACTGTCAGTCAAGCCGATGAACGGGCGTACGTCAATGCATTCACACGCGCGGTCGTGATCAACGTAAAGGTTCACCATCTCTGGCCCAAGCCCGAACACCACCGAAATGACAGCGACGTCCTTCTCTTGCGCTCGGGAGCATCCGCGCTGGAAGTTGCTGGTGGAGCACACGTCGCTCCAGGGCTCATCGTCGACGAACGAGAATCGTGCCACATACGACATGCAATCAGCGTCAAACAAGGCGGATCGTGTGCACGACGAAGCACAGCAGCTGCATCACTTCTACATCGGCGCTTCAAAGACCGAAACGAAGCGCGACATTGCCGGCCTGGGTGCTTTGTCGCCCCTCGGACCAAACCACAGCGTCGAGGAGAACACGTTGCGCAACGACTATTCGCAGCGCTTCGTCGACACTGGCGCCGGGGAGCTTCCGGGTAACGCAGTGCGTAATCCACAGGCCCATTCCCGATTCGTCGAGTATCCGAAATTGCGACGTCTAGTGCAGCTCAAGGACGCACTAGTGACGAGCGTCGCGCATCCTCCGACGTATCTGCGTGCTAATTTGCGCCCTTCACTCCAGCCGTACCGCAGCACTGTGCGATCCCCAGACGAATTTCACCTTGGCAGCCTGATTCCCGTCAAATACGACGTCGTCCTCATCGATCCTCCTCTCGAGGCATACGAGTGGGAAGGGCGACTCTCTTCTGCAATGGCCGCAGCCGGCACCGAACCAGGCACCGAACCGGGCACCAAACCAGGCGCAATCCCAGGTGTCTCAACTGGATCGTGCTGGACCTGGGACGAGATCGCTGCGCTTCCAGTACCGCAGGTGGCGGCCAAGGAAAGCTTTGTCTTCCTGTGGGTTGGCTCGGGTGCTGGCGATGGACTCGAACGAGGAAGGGAGGTCCTGTCCAAGTGGGGCTACCGAAGATGCGAGGACATCGTCTGCATTCAATCGAATCCCAAGACCTCACCTGCCGCCGACACTGGTTTGTCACAGCAGCAACCTCCCTCTAGCTCCGCTTTCGCACGATCCAGTCAACATTGCCTGATGGGCATTCGCGGTACGGTAAGGAGGTCGACAGACACGCGCTTCGTACATTGCAACGTCGACACCGATGTCATCGTGTGGAGTGGCCAGGACGAGTTGGCGAGTACGTCTGAGGATGTACCAAAGCCGATGATGGACATGAAGAGCAAGCCTGCGGAGCTGTACCAGGTGATCGAGAACTTCTGCCTGGGTACAAGGAGACTGGAGCTCTTCGGCAGGAACCGCAACCTGCGTCGAGGCTGGCTCACGGTGGGACTCGAGCTAGGGCCAGAGGCTGCAGGCTGGCCCGCGAGTGGCGAGACTGCGGTGCCCGAGCCAGGACTCGAAGTGCTTGGTGAGTCGCGAAACGAGCAGTTACAAGCCCATCTTGCGTTGCTACGCAAGCCACGAGAGTATGTCAAGGCAGAGTACGACAGCCACTTTGGCGTTGATCGGCCCGGATGTGACTTGCGCGACCGAAGCAATCTCATTCCCTTTTCCGAAGAGATCGAACAGCTGCGACCCAAATCGCCGCCACCGCGAGGAGCTGCCTCAGTCGGAGTGGGGGTCGCGGCCAGTTCGTCAGATCGCGGACCAGCCACTGGAGGCTTGCAACAGCCAGGAGCTATGCCGCTGGGGATGGGAGCGGGCATGCCTCGTGGATTGAGCAGCCATCCATCGCTACGAATGCCTCGTGGTCCCGGCGCAGGGCCATCTCAGCCTGTGTCTGCATCCGCTGCGGCCATCGGAATGATGCCTTTACCGTCGACGGTCGTGAACGCCGGCGTCCCCATCCCCACACCGAGTGCTGTTGGCTCTAATGCAGCGATCGCAGCTCCCGGTGCTGCTGTATTGGGTTACAGCCGTCCGTCGGCAGGTCTGGGAGGAGCGGGTCTCTCGGGTCTTGGCGCAGGGGGAGCGCGGACAGTTAGCGTGCCAAGTGGGAGCGATACCCTGAGTGGGCCCCAGGTCAGCGTGCTCAAAGCAAAAGCTGCAGCACAGGCAGCAGCTGCAGCAGCCCTCAACTCGGCCAAGACCACGTAACAGTTGCCGCTCGTCTCGCTTTTGGACATTTGACTCCGACCCGCACTCACTTGCGCACATTGCGCCGTTCGTATCATCCTCAATCAGCGAGGTGATCTCATTTTGATACCCCTAATGCACAATCTTGACTAGATCAAAGTGCTCGTGGCGTACTTGGTGAGACTGGCACATCTTGAATGGATCAATGGATCTGTCGTGCTCGGAGACACTGGTTAAGATCTCCTGCCCGCTGTGACACTGTCGATGCGGAGCAGTAGAAGAGAACTCGATGGAGAAGTTGCCTGCCCGCCTGCACATATACAGTACAGCACTCGGTTTGTAGCGCGGATGTGTCAGATCGCGATTTGATTCAGTCGGCCTGGTCCGAGCATTATTCGGTGGGAGCCACACCCTTTGTTATTATTTTATCATTTTTATTTTTATTTTCTTTTTGGTTGTTTTTTGGACAAGGGTGCAGACAGGAAGCGAGCGCGTGCTATCACGGCGGCAGTGCTAGAAAAGGAGCAAGCAATAATCAACAATCTTAATTAGAGAAAGGGGGAGGGGGGAGAAACATACAGAATACGGCGTGGCATGACAGCGTCGTACGTTGGACGTGCTGAGAGGGAATACAGTACGTACGTATGTAGCAGTCAGGAAGACCGAGCCAGAGTATAGCTTTGCCCACTTCAGTGTAGAGTAGAGTAGAGTACAGTGCTGTGCTGTGAGTGCAATACAGTCAGTATCCACGTCGCCACGCGAGAGTCTATCGAAGAACGGTCGCCAGGCAAGGCGGATCGGCTCTGGCTCTGGCTCTCGTGCACGTCCCGAGCCGCGACTTTTGCTGGCTGACCGAGCGACGAAGAGTGGCAGCGCTAAGCCGACACATATAATTAATATTAATATATATATATATTATTGTTATTCACTACAGTACAGTAGTCGCACACACACGTACTTGGCTGTACTGTACTGTGTACTGTACTGTACTTGAACCCGTACAGCGACCTGCGCCAACTCCACCTCGCTGCAACTAAAGCACAGGACAGTGCAGTTCAGTCCGCCAACCGCACTCACCTATCCAAAGCTCAGCCAGACCAGTCGTCCAAGCCTCACCACTCCCTCGGCCTCCTGTCGAGACTTGTATTCATCATCTTCCACGCAGCCCTTCCCTACAGCGTTTGCGTATTGGAAATCACTGGACTGTTTCGTCTCCAAGCCTGTCCGACTGACTGCTTGGCGGTGGCATCCGCTGGCTGTGATCGACAAATCCTAGGCCGTACAACACGTGCTTGCTCGTCAACGAGCACGTCCAGCAGAGCGACTGGCTCTGTACTCCAGTGCAGCCATGGATGACTCTGCCAAGGTCCTCTCCGAGGCGCTCAACGTCGTCAAAGTACAGCTTGTACAGATGAAGAGGTGCTTGGATGCGGATCAGGTCATGGACGCACTCAAGAGCGCCTCTACCATGCTGTCCGAGCTGCGGACCTCTTCCCTCTCCCCGAAAAACTACTACGAGCTGTGTAAGTGTTGGCCTCCTATCCGCCCTATCGGCAAGTGGACCGTGCCAAAATTACCAATCACATCCGTGCAAACGCAAATGCGATGCCGAATCAGGATCGTAGCTGACCCCTCTCGTACCGTTCGTTTGTCTATCTCTTGGTACATCTCTCTAACAGACATGGCCGTCTTTGATGCGCTTCGCCATCTATCCATCTACCTCTACGATGCGCACACGAGCGGAAAGCACCACCTTGCCGATCTGTACGAGCTTGTCCAGTACTGCGGAAACATTGTTCCTCGACTCTACCTAATGATCACAGTGGGGAGCGTCTACATGTCGATACCCGATGCTCCCATCAAGGAGATTATGAAGGACGTCATGGAGATGAGCCGCGGCGTACAACATCCGACACGCGGCCTCTTCCTGCGCCACTATCTCAGCGGTGCTACTCGAGACTACCTTCCCGTTGGCCAGGACATGGGTCCCGGCGGAAATTTGCAGGACAGCATCGGCTTCGTGCTCACCAACTTCATCGAAATGAACAAGCTCTGGGTCCGCCTGCAGCACCAGGGCCACTCGCGCGATCGCGAGAAGCGCGAGATGGAACGCAAGGAGCTCCGCATCCTCGTCGGCACCAACCTCGTCCGCCTCAGCCAGCTTGAGGGTGTCGATCTCGACATGTATCAGCGCACCATTTTGCCCTCGATTCTCGAGCAGGTGGTCAACTGCAAGGACGTCATCGCTCAAGAGTACCTCATGGAGGTGGTCATCCAGGTCTTTCCAGACGACTTCCATCTCCGCACCCTGGGTCCCTTCCTCTCTGCCTGCGCCGCGCTGCATCCCAAGGTCAACATCAAGCAGATCGTCATTGCGCTCATCGATCGCCTCGCTGCCTACGCCGCCCGTGAGGCCGAGAACGACAGCCCCGAGGAGATCAAGCGGCAGGAGGAAGAGGCTGGCCGCCGACTGGCCGAAAAGACACGCCAGATGCGCATGAACGGGCAGAGCGCCGGCCCTGCCTCGGTCTGGGACGAGGTCGCTGCTCAGGGCGATCCGAAGGACAAGAAGGCTGACATTGCCGAACCCGCCTCGCCCACCGCCGCCGATCTCAGCACAGTCCCTCCGCCACCGGTCGAACCCTCGGGCTTCGCCATGTCGACTGCAGACCGCGACTCGGCCGCTGCTCCGAACGTGGCCACCCACAGCTCCGAGGAGCCCGTCTTCCGCAGCGTGCCCGAGGGGCTCGACGAAGACGCCTGGGGCTCTGGAAGTGGCGCCGCGTCTGCTTCTGCCGGTTGGGGCTCGCAGGCCGATGCAGCGAGCAGCACGCAACAGACTTCCGAGACCGGCGCCACATCGGATGCGGACGGCAGCCGCGATCAAACCCTTCGTACGCAGGAATTCCCCTCGGCGGGTATCGGCATGGGTGGCGCCGGCGCCGCGGCGACGGCAGCGTCCAACAGCAATGGTGCTCCGGGCTCTGAGAAGGCGTCGACAGCGGCTCCGACGCCGGCTGTTCCGGAGAAGCAGGTGGGCAAGTTTCGAGGCATTCCCGAGGACGTGCGACTCTTCGAGGTGTTCTGGGAGCAGATCGTACAGCTCATCCGCGCCAGACCGGATCTTTCGATCCAGGATATCACTGCGCTGCTCGTCTCGCTGGCCAACCTCTCTCTCAGCTGCTATCCTGACAAGCTCGAGTATGTCGATCAGGTGCTCGCATTTGCACGCGAGAAAGTAGTCGAGTTCGAGCAGAGCCCCGACCTGCACAGCCCGGCGACCACCACCAATCTCAACTCGCTGTTGCTGTCGCCGATCAACTCCTATCTCACCGTGCTGACGCTGTTGGCACTTCCATCGTACCTCTCGCTGTTGTCGGTGCAACCGTACGTGACGCGCAAGTCGATCGCGCAGGCCGTCGTCATGTCTGTGCTGCGCAACGAGACCGTCATGTCGACGCCCGAGGACGTCAGCGGCGTTCTCGACCTCTGCAGTCCCATCGTGCGGGATCAGAAGGATGCCGTCATGAGCGGTATGGCGCCCGGCGGCATGCATGTGAGTGGCCACGGTGGACCGCACGGCTACGGCGGCGCTTACGGACACCACACCGGCGACCCACGGATGGCTCAGGGCATGTACGGGCCCGGTGGACGCGGCATGGGACGACACCAGCTTATGCAGTACGATCTGGAGGAGATGGCCGAGGAGCAGGGGTGGATGGCGCGCATGATCCACCTGTTCCGTGCCGACGACCTCGAGACGCAATTCAGTCTCCTACAAACAGCGCGCAAGCACTTTGTCGAGGGTGGCGAGCGTATCAAATTTACGCTGCCACCGCTGATCACCTCTGCCATCAAGCTGGCGCGGCGCTACAAGCGACGTCAGCGCAAAGAGAAGAGCTGGGAGACCAAGATGCTGACGCTGTACAAATTCGTGCACCAGGTTATCTCGATCCTCTACAACAAGGTCGAGTCTTCCGACATCTGTCTTCGCCTCTTCTTGCTCGCAGCGCAGTCGGCCGATGAGAGCGGATTCGAGGAGCTCGCGTACGAGTTCTACGTCCAGTCCTTCACGATCTACGAGGAGTCGATCTCGGAGTCGAGGGCACAGCTCCAGGCAATCGGTCTGATCATCAGCACGCTGCAGACTGCACGTGTCTTTGGTACCGACAACTACGATACCCTTATCACCAAGGCGGCACTACACGGTGCCAAGCTGCTGAAGAAGCCTCATCAGGCAGCGGCCGTAATGATGGCCAGTCATTTGTGGTGGCAGACCGAGATCCCGGGACGACCTTCGGCAACCACGTCGTCCTCGGCTACGGGCAACGCAGCAGCAAGCACCTCAAGCAGCAGCTCCAATGGCGCAGGCGGCGGTGCTCTAAGCAAGGAGAGCAAGCCGGTGCTCCTCAAGGACGGCAAACGCGTTCTTGAGTGTCTCCAGAAGTCGCTCCGGATCGCCAACAGCTGCATCGACGAGCGCAGCACGGTTGAGATCTTTTGTTCGGCACTCGACCAGTACCTGTACTACTTTGAGCAGGAGGTGGAGGCGGTTGCGCCCAAGTATATCAACTCGTTGGTGGAGTTGATTTCCAACGGACTGGATTCGCTCATGACTGGCGAGGGCGAGGTTGGAAATGCCAACAGCGGAAATGCAGCGTCTGGCCATCATCACGGTGGTCCCATTGTTGGTGGTGGATTCCTCGAGCTTCCGACCACTCCCGAGTCGTGTCTCCGCCACTTCAGATCCCAGCTCCTCTACATCAAGACCAGAAAAGAGGCAGCTGCCCTCGCAAACGCAAATGCAAACCCGCAGATCTCGGAATCCGAGGCCGCCTCCAAGTCGTCCTCCTCCAAAGGACCCGACTGGGGCGCCGTTCAGATCGGTCCCAGTCTCGCCAAGGTCGGTCTGCGTTGACTTGTTCTCCCCGTCCATGCCTTTTCGCCTCTCCTAACATATGTCTGATAGTCGTCGGTCCTGTCGAGATGCTCGACATGTCTGACACAATCCAAGTACCCGATGCATGCAATCACATCGTATTCTCGCTTCCCATCACGGAGTACCTGCTCACCTGACGCTGCTGACACAGCGAGGAAGATGCAATTGACCAAAAAAAAAAAGAAAAAAAGATGCAGAGATAAACACTATGTAATACAGCGGAACAGACTTGCTATGCTCGAGACAGTGACATGAAGAGAGGAAATGCAATTTGAGTGATCTGTGCGACGGATTATACAAACTAGACGATTTCGAGGTCAGAATCGTCATCGTCGTTGTTGACGGGCAGGCTGGAAAGTGGCGGTTTGGACAGGTTGGCCAGTTTCTGGGATAGGCTGAGGTTATCCCCACACGACGGGTGTGGAACTGTGGCACTGGGCAGCTCGAGGAGATCCGACTCCCAATCGTCGAGCTGGTCAACGTGGATGCGTTCGCCGGCGACTTGGTAGACGCGGTCTGATTCGGGGATCCGGAGTTTGGGGCGATGCGTTTTCGAGACTCGGAGGTTGACTGGTTCGTGGGCCGGGTCACGCCGGGTCTGGCCAGTGGCGAGCTGGAGGAGCGTCGAGCGTGCTTGCGACCCGGTACTGTCTTTGCGAGATGCCGACGACATTGGGCCGAGGCCGGGTAGCGGCTGGAACCTGGTGCTCGAAGCCGAGCCTGGCGTGGACGACGCAGTCGACGCCCCCGAAGACACAGAAGAGGACTTGGAGGAGGTCATGAACCGCAGTCGTTCCTGGGAGCCTCTGTCGCCTCCCTCTGCAGTGTCATTGGTGGCGGGGACAATGCCAGTTAGTTTGCGTCTGCGGGCCTCGACAGAGCTCCGAGTCTGATCCGCCTTGCGCTTCCTTTCGTCCAGCGTCGAGTAGGCCGCATTGATCAGATCGGCGCTGCCGTTGGGGAGGACTGGCAGCGCAGCGAGCTTCTCCTTGTGGCCTTTGCTACGATCCATGCCCAGTTCGGCGCTGCACACACCAAGCTTTTTCATGGACGAAGCCATCATGGTGGGAGTAGGTCCAAATCGCTGTTCGAGCTCTTCCTGCAGGATACGATCCTTGATCTGCGTCTGCAGCCGTTGCTCTTTGCTCGCGGCTCCACGGCCATACCTCTCGGAAACATCGTACTTCCACGAAGACGGATCCGATGCCTTGATCGGCATGCCTACTTCCGGTCCGGCTCGATCCAGCGGTGACTCGGATACAAACACCTGCCCCCCGTTGCTCTCCATGCCATCGCCCACCTGCCCATAGTTGGAATTGATCGTACGCGCAAGTTGACTCTGCTCGGGTCGGAAGTTTTTCATGTACTTTGAGAGTCGCTTTGCGCTGGACCTCGACTTTGAAGACGACTTGAACCCGCCTGCGCCAGGCCCGCCGCCGCTTGAGAAGGAGGCTGTGCCCATGCCGCCAGGACCTGTGCCGATCTTGGTGGTAGCGTTGGCCGAAAACTCGGGCCTGGACTTGCCGACGCTGTCCATCTGCATGCCGAGGTGAAAGTCGCATACGGAGACGCGGGTCTGCTTTCTGGCCTTGACATCGACGGCATTGGGGCATCTGGCGCCGTTGGCCTTGGTTGCAGAACACTGCTGGTAGTCTAAAGCCATTCCGATGATGAGGCAGTCTTCCGCCGACCTGGGCGTGAGTTGCAGCAGCTTGCTTCTGGAGCGTCGAATCTTTGGATTCAGAATGGCCACGATGGTACCGGGCGCCTGGTGGTACAGCAGTTCGAATGCACCGCGGGAGCCATTGACCCAGGTAGAGCCGGACTCGGGAAGCAGCGCAGCCACTTCAGGACGCACATCGGCGCGCGACGAATGCTCGCCCACCTGCCTATCCGCTTCAAAGGCACTCAACTCGAGAAAGTTGCTGCCTCGGCCACTACTGCCCTCGCCGACGCCCGCCGGTGCTCCCAGATCCAGCAGCTTCATGACGACAAACTTTCGTGGCCGGCTCTTGATCCGTGCCTGTTCCTTCTGCCTCGCCCATCTCTCGTCTGCTTCTTGCTGACGCTTGTTGGATCGTCCAGCTCCAGGGCCGCCGGACTCGTCATCGCCCGGCTCGAGATGCAGCTTGAGACGCCCGTCTGACGTGGTGTTGGTCTCTTGGAACACCACGGGGTCATCCTCGTCAGCGACGGCTGGCGCGGCTGTCACACCCGGACTGCCCGACGAGGCGTTCTTTGTAGCGGCGTCAGAGTTGCCCGGTTTGGTCATCAGCAGACCGCTCTTTTCGACGATGGTGGCAATCACGATCCAATCGCCGGTCACGGGGACTTCAAAGTCGCCGTCCATAGCCCGATCGCGTCTGGCCCATCGCGACGTCTCTGGTTCAATCTCTCTCGCTACAGAGTAGAGGAGCGACGGAGGGATGTGATAGCGGCCTCGAAGATGCTCGGTGAGCTCGGCGTGCGGCAGCTTGCGTTCTCGCAGACGATGGCCCGAGTACGGCTCAAACGTTGTCCACTCTGGATCCGATGGCTTGGGTGGCGGAAGTCGTCTTGGTCCTGGGGCCAGCGACTCGACAAGGGTGAAGTCTTCAGCCCTTTCGGTCTGGCCATCTTTTGCTCCCGGCACGTCGATGTAGTAGTCCTTGGACTCGCCCGGGTCCTCGTCAGGCTCAGCGACCTTGTCCCTGCGATCTGCGACGGAGCGTACAAACGCGCTCGACTGCGTTTGGCTACTATGAGGGCCCGCTGCTGAAGACGACGGGATGGGGATGGTGCGATCGGCAAAGCCGCGACTGCGTGCATTCTCCCTCTGCACCGCCTCTTGCCTCCTGCGCTGGGCTTCCGCCTCTCGAGTCTGGCGCTCTGCAAGCGCCTGCTGCACCTCTTGCGCTTTCTGTAGAAAGCTAGACGCCTGCGGTGCTTGTCTCTCGGCCGCTCCGGAGACTCTAGCCCAAGGATGAAGAGAGCCCGCAGCGCTCCCAGACTGACCAACGAGGCCATTGGTGCGCGCTCGGGATTGCGCTAGAGCGACAAGCTCGTTTTGCTGACGCTCGAGCTCTTCAACGCCGAGCTTTGTGCGACTGGCTAGCGATGTGAATCTCTTGGCGTTCTTGCTCGGCGAAGAGGGAGCCAGTACGCCAGCATTGGGCCGCGCGCTCGAGGGCGAAGCTGACCTTGTAGAGCCGTTGAGGGCAACCGGAGATGCCGACGCGAGCGGACCCGGTCCGTTCAAAGGTCGAGCTCGAGCTGAGGCCTCCATGTGCTGCGTTGGTCGATGCTTTCCCCGCGCCCTCTCCTAATGGCGGCAATGGAAAAGGGGGTTGAAACGGAGGTGAAGGTGATGTCGAGAGTTCCACCAAAGCCGGGATAGCTGTGGAAAAGTGACACTCGGAAAGTTGCACAGCGACGTCGAGAAACGCGTCCTTTTTTGTCGGTCGAATACGTACTGTACTCGACGTGTCAAAGAGTATAATAGCAATATTATTTGGAGCAGTGGAAGTGTGTCTTTTTGTGGCAACAGCGAGGCCGCCTGAAAACCGAGCGCGTAAAGTGCCGTGTTCAGTTCAGAATACATGTACTGTACTAGAGTAGTACTAACTACAGGTACAGTACAGTACTGTAGTCAAGGGTCCAAGCTCGGAAATGTGAACAATTAACATAAAGTAAGTACGTACTGTAATTGATCTGTTCGAGGTCCCTTGACAATAAATAATGGGTGGAGGTCGAGGATGAGGTCGAGGATGAGGCTGGAGTATCGGAAATACCTTCGATGTAGGCATGATACTGACAAACGAAATACTAGTGAGTGACCAGCCTCTCTCTCTCTTTCCGTCGCATCGCATCGCATCGCATCGCATCGCATCACCGTTCCCTTTCTAGCCGCAAAGGTCGGTGCAAAAGATGGCCGCGTCCCGTTCCCGACTACATCTTTCGGCAACCTCGTGGCGAAGTGTGTATGATGTGGTGCTGAGTGCATATCGCCGTGCACCAGCAACCTTTGGTCTTGTGGCGAGCTTTGCGCTCTCCAAAGCTGCCACGGCGCTCTGGTCCGACTATCAGCTCTACCTTGCGCTTGGAGCAGGCGGTCCTCTTCCCTACAATGCGCTCGGCTGGATCGTACATCGCTTTGTTCTCTCGCCACTCGCGCTCGGCTCTGATTGGACAAGAGGGAGACACTCGGCCAGGTATTTACCAAGGAGCCGACCAAGAGCAACCAGAAATGATAAAGGCAAAGGCATGGACAAGAGCAGGGCTGGCTACTGCAATCCATCCCAGATCCCCCAGAGACGAGGCCCGCGGCCCTACACAGCAGGTGTCGCCCCTCATCGACAGCTCAACCAGAGCGTATATCGCGACGACCCCGCAGCTCTGTCCGCCTCTCCCACGCCTGCAGCTTCACCTTCACAGGCAGTAATCGAGTTCATGGCGTCACTGGCAGCCGCTTCGCCCTCGCATCTGCTCTTTGCACCGTCCAGAATCGAGCCCAGCTCACAGTCGCCCGCGCTGTTTGCGATCTCGCACACGCTCGTGACGCATTCGGCGCGACCGTCTCGATCGACACGCTCGGCCGCGTTTCCTTCGAGTTTGTCTCGCATCTTTCTCTCGTCGATGAAGGGCGGGGAGTTTGTCCACATCCATGCGTCCAGAGACCCAACAAGCTACAAGAATGGCCACGACGGAAGTCTTCACTGTATACTCCACCCGGACGACGCACACTTTGTGATCCAGCAGGGCTGGGCGGAGTTGCACGCGCTTGCCGGCTGTCCATCTTACTCGGGCTTCTGGGTCGGCCTGCCTGCCTGGCTCGCTGGTCTGGCACGCCACAGCGCCCCTGCTAGATGGTGGTCCTGGTCGATCCCTAGCTCATTGCTGCCCATCTCGGATAGCCCACACGGCGATACCGGCTCAGAGGCCATGTACAGCAAGACAGGCCTCCCTCCAACCTACTGCATGATCTACGCACCCCGTGACAACGACGAGATCCAAGTGGTCAAAGAGATCCTCCGAGGCGCGGTTGCCTTTGCAACCGGAACCCGCATCTCTGATTGCTGATCACGCCGACAGCCGCAATGCCACGCGATGGTTGCCCAAATGTCTGTCTGTGTGATGAGATTGCAGTTGCCAGTCAGTCTGTGAAAGCGCTACTCTATCGCTTCGACGTACTTGCTCCAGCGCCTGTGCCACCGCCTCCAGAGAGAAACGCCAGCATGGCACCGGCTCCCTTGCTGACATTCTCAACATCGCGGAATGTGAAGCTGAGCCTCGTATCGCGCGTCAGCTCTGCTTGCGAATCTCCGTTCTGCGCCTGCTTGACGGTGTCTCGTAATGCTGCATCCTGGACCATGTCCGTGTTGATGACCTTGGCCAGCTTTGCTGCGTCGTCGCTGGTTCTCTCGGCA
Organism: Testicularia cyperi; assembly: GCA_003144125.1. Taxonomy (NCBI): domain Eukaryota; kingdom Fungi; phylum Basidiomycota; class Ustilaginomycetes; order Ustilaginales; family Anthracoideaceae; genus Testicularia; species Testicularia cyperi. The sequence continues at coordinate 710,673 of KZ819190.1, forward strand.
ATGCCGTGCAGGTAGTCTCTGCAGTGACCGCGACCGCAGCGTGTGGAATGAGAAACAGTAGCACATTGCAGGATCAGTATTCGCATGTCAACTCGGACAGTTGGGATGCGTCGAAGAGCTCCATCGCAGGAATGATACTCACTTGTAGACGCTGCCAGTGGTGATGAGGAGCGACCGCGGTTCTTGCAGAATCGAAAATACAGGGTCGGGCTCTCTGGCCCTTGCTCCACGGACGATCTTGACGTCGCCTTCGATGCGCTCCTTTGGCACGATGCGAGACTTTTGTGGATCCGATCCGTCGGCGGACTGTGTGTCTGAGCCGTTGGATTGTCTGTCAAACTGCTCCATTCTGTGATCAAAGTCTTTTTGCAGATCCTCGTCCACGTATCTGTAGATGTCGAGGAGAGTATGTGATGCAAGACTGATGGTGGCCACGGCTGGGAAATACGCGGACCCGTCCTCGTGCGGCATGATACCCTGACCTGGCAGATACTCGTTGACAAGGCAGTGGTTGGGCTCTCCGTGCCTGGCCTTGTCGAATGCGCCCGTCGCCTTGAGCCGCGAGATGAGGTCGGGATAGCGTGCAAAAAAGTGGGGCATGGTCTGTGGGATGAGTGTGTTCTTGGCTGAGACCTGCCCGCCCCATTCTTGGAGTCGGCGCTTTTGCAGTGTCTTCCACTTGGGTTTGGGAGCGCCTTGGATCGATTCGATCAGGTACTGCTCCTCGTCGGCTGTGATGAAATTGGGAATGTAGAAGAATCCGCCTTCTTCGGCATCGGCATTTGCAGCACGGGCGTCGGATGGCTGTGTCGAGCTCGAGAGTTTCGGTCGAGCTGCGTCGGGGATGGCGATGCGATGGGCGCTCAGGTCCCAGGAGCTCTGTGCTGGCTCTTCCAACAGCGACATGACCGAGACAGGCAAATCGGATTTACTCCGATAGATCCGAGGTCGAGCTTCGGCGCCTCACAAGCACTGGCAAGCCGAGATAATGTAGTCAAAAGTGTACCTCGTCGATGTGTGTAATTCGGAAGATATTGTAGGAGCGAGTGATTGCGATGGTGTTGTTCTGCGTCGGTCAGGGTTCAGCATAGTGTAACTTGCGCGTCGACGGATCAATAATATACTTACACGCACGCATACACACGCTCTCGCTCTCTCGGCTTTTCTCCTGCTGTTTGCATGAGGCGAAGGGTATGTGTGTATGTGTGTGTATGTGTGTGTATGTGTGTGTGTGTGTAAGTGTGTGTGTAAGTGTGCGTGGCTCAGGCGAGAATGCCAAAAGCCAAAAAAGATACGGCATTATGTCGTGTGGAGGCGGCGCAGTTACTGTACAGTGGAAATGTGTCGAAGCTCTCGCGCTTTAAAGCTGACTGACTGCATTGCAACTTGACACGCCAAAGCACTAGACTGCTACTGTAGTTGCTTCCCTTTCATGACAAGCTTCACAGCCTGAATCACTGCTTCCAAGTTGCACCATCGCTCTTCGCCTCTTCTTATCACTTCTAACCCTTATCATCAACGCCAGCCGGTCGTTCCGAGAACCAAGGGCCCCGCTACGCAATCGTCACTTTTCTTCACGGCCCTCTTGCAGAGGTGTGAACGCTCGGTATCAAATTCCGACGCAGCTGCTGTCGACGATCTCGTCAGCATGTCGCAGCAAGGGGATGGTCAACGCCCTATGAATGTCAACACAGACGCCAGCACCGAGTCCTTCACCGATGCCGGTGCCTCCTCTTCCCGCATCGCCTCGCAGCGAAATCTCGAGAACGACCTCCTCCCGTCTCCGACAGCCCCGTCGAGGCCCACGCTGGGTGGACCATCGGGCTCGCACGACAGCAGCGGATCCGAGTCCAGCGTCTCTTCTGGCTACCATTCGCGCTCTCCATCAAACGCGTATGCCAATATCGATGGCTCATCACGGGTCTACCGATTTCCTGCTGGCGTTCCGCCTCCCTTCGGATCCGGCGCAGTCGACGAGCGTGTCGTGACCGTGCGAGACTTGCGCAACAAGTCCTGCTGGATCTGCTCCGAAGAAGACGAGGACTCGCACCCTTCCTCTTCCGCTTCCTCTTTTTCCGGCTCAGCAACAACCGAACAAAGGCGACGGAGGCGATTCGTGCATCCTTGCAACTGTACCCTGGTGGCACACGAGAGCTGCTTGCTACAGTGGATCGAGCAGAGCAGAGTCAATCACCCGCTGCAAGACACGGTGTCGTGTCCTCAGTGCAAGGCGCCCTACATCCTGGTGGAGAACAAGCCCGTGCTGCTTCGATGGCTGGAATCCGCCGACCGGGTCGTAACTCGGCTCCTCCCCATTGGCTCAGCGGTCGCTGTAGGCGGTACGTTTCTGATCGCTTCCACAGCGTACGGATGCGTGGCCATTCGCCTCGCGATGGGCAAGGACGCGGCAAAGCGGGCACTCGCCTCTCCGTGGCCCTGGCACTATTGGGTCGACATCCCGCTCATCCCGTTTGCACTCATTGCTGCCAAGCTGCGCTTCTTTGATTCGCCCGTCAGCTGGATCCCCACCATCTTTGCGCTGCCGATGGCCAACCTGCCGCTGACCTCGCGGAGCGGACTGCTGGACCGCTACGTCGAGGCGAGTCTGCTGACCGGTCGGGCGTATCCTCCGGGGCCTACGATGACTCTGTTGCTCATGCCCTGGATGCGTGTGTTCTACCTCGCTCTCAAGCGCAAAGTATATCGCATGGTGCTCAGCCCCTTCTTCCGTCGGAACAGCCGCAGCAACGATGCCAACGCTGACGGCGGCAGCAATACGAATCGGGCCGCCGAGCAGAACAGTGGCGCTCGAAGACGACGACGCAGACGTGTGATTGTGGTGGGAGAGAGCAACGCCCACCTTGTCGATGCCGATCCGCCGCCCGGCACAGAGGGTGTTGTCAACGGGCTTCCCGGCGACGACGCCAACGGACAGGCCGGCCAAGACTTGGAGGATCCGCCCCAGACGATCTACGTGTCTCCACAGTCGCTCGGTCGGCTCTGCCTCGGAGCACTCAGTCTGCCCGTCATTGCCAACCTCATGGGCCGATTGCTGGGCAGCTTGGCTCGACACTCTCAGTACCTCGCACGCTTCCTCGGCATGGAGCCCTTCCTGACGCTCAGTCGTTCCCGATCTTTCTCTTCATCCTCATCGATTCTGTCGCGAGCAGGTCCAAAGTCGTCGGCGTCTGCATCGACGTCGTCTGCTCCAGCTCCATCTCCATCTCCCATTGCGGGTCTCTTCCGCGGCAGTCTGCCCGGTTTCGACGACGTGGAGCAACACGACTCGGGCTCTGGCTTGAGATTCGCCCGTTCCAGACGCATGTCGTTCCGAGACCAGATCAACATCTTTGGCCAGGTGAGCTACGACGATCTCGACCCGGTCTGGTGGCGCAACGCCGTCGGCGCTGGCATCTTTATCGTCGTCAAGGACGCAGCTAGTCTCCTGTTCAAGTATCTCAAGCTCCAGCAGAAGAACACGACCCGTATCCTCGATCTTCCCTTCCAGGCTAGTCTGGTGGCGGGCCTTGACCTTCGTGATGACGCGTGATGGGCTTGCCCCATTCCTTTACCACTGCACTTGTTTTCCCACCCAATCGATCGCATGGCGATATTGACAATCGCATTGTGGTTCGCATTGCCTTGTATTGTGCTTGGCACTTTCTGATTGCCGGGCATGCTTTCCGATGTAAGCCGACACTGATGTTGATGCTACAAGGATCTTTGGGAGTTGAAAATTGCAGTGTACGAAACATGAGCTGAAAGAGGAGGAAAGGGTATCACTTCTTTCCCTTCTTCTTCTTCTTTTTGTTGGAAGAGGAGGAGGAGGATTGTTGGTTTTGATTTGCTGATTTGTTCTGCTGCTGGTTGTTGGAGTTGTTGGCGTTTGAATGTTGGGCTCCCGCGGCGGATCCCGAGGCTTGTGATTGGGAAGCTGGGGGAGCAGATGCGTGTTCAAGTGGTCTTGGGTGGCCGGCCATGGCGAGGAGCATGGCCTTGTTGAATACCTCGAGGCGTGCAATGACGTTTGTGGACTTGGTGCGGAACTTGAGCGTGGTTGTATCGTCGGTGACTTTGAGCGTCAATGTCTGCTGATTGGGCCGCGACTTGACCAGGTATCGCGTCTTGCTCGGGTTGCGCTGGTACAGCGCTATGGACTGCGCTTGGAAGTCGGGAAACGTCTGAATGTACACCATGTTTGAAGCCTCTGACTGTTTGTTGGTGTTTTTGTTGTGTCGGAAGGCCAGTTGATATACGTATTGACCAGCAGGGTTAGGAAGTCAATGCTGCAAAGGCTGCTTCCTCGTCCTCCACTTGCTGTGTCGTACTTTTTTGATGCGGTTGCACGAGAGTGAGCGAGTGAGCCACTACGGTTGAGCTTTGGATCCAGTCTGTTCGAGAGCAATGGCGACCGTGCAAAAATAGATGCGAGATGTGCAGATGCTGGTAGAGATCATCGTACTGGACAGTCTCGAAAGCCTCGCAAGATGATGCGAATAGGCATTGGCCGTTCTGGGTCGTCTGGCCAAGGCCTCCATCTGCATGCATCACGTGCAGCTCAACCGAGAGAGAAAGAGTGTCAGATCGTATTTTATACCAATGTTAGAATTAATGCTTGTAATGTGCAGCATACAGTACCGTGAGAGGTGCGTGCATGCCAACCGCGTTTCTTCTCGCTCGTTCGGGTCGTGAAAGGGTGTGGGGAGTACGGTATACTGTAGTAATGTACTCTACTGCATCGGGGGAGAGGGGAGCTTTTTGTGGCCTGATGCGATACAGTAAATGTTGAAAGATGATGAATACGGCGGGGTGGACTCTGTATCGAGTTTGACAGCTCGGTATCGCAACCACTCTTTTTGTCACACTTCATCGCACATCTGAGGTGGAAACCCTCTCTTTTCATCTTCCGTCGTTGCTCTCTCTCTCTCTCTCACAGCCTCACGTCTTCTATTTCGAGACGTCTCTTGCGTCTGGCACATCTGCTCGAATCGTCCTTTGTCACAGTCAAGGGCCAAATTTCGAGTCATCTACGGGATCTAATCTTCACCAACAGCAACTGGAGCCACAATGAGCAGCGCCAACTCAGCAAGCGGCAGCGTGGCCAACAGCGTGTCGAACGCCGTCGAGTCGACGTACCAGGCGGTAAAGGACGTTCCGCAGGGGGTTCGCAAGTCGGCATCGACACCCACACAGACGGCGCAGCGCAAGGACAAGCCGTTGTACTCGCTGATTGCCGGTACCACAGCCGGCGCCGTGGAAGGGTTCGCAACATATCCGATCGAGTATACCAAGACAGTGTCGCAGTTTGCAGCCAAGGCGGGGGAAAAGGCGCCCGGGCCCATCAGCATTGTTCGCACGACGATTGCCAAGGATGGATTCCTCGGGCTCTACAGCGGATGTGGCGCGCTGGTGACGGGCAATGCGATCAAGGCGGGGGTGCGATTCCTCTCCTACGACCACTTCAAGACTATGCTCAAAGACGAGCAGGGCAAATTGTCCGGTCCTCGTTCGCTCCTCGCTGGCCTCGGCGCAGGTATGATGGAGGCCGTCTTTGCCGTCACACCCTCGGAAACCATCAAGACCAAACTCATCGACGATGGAAAACGCGCCGTACCCAAATACCCCCGTGGCCTCTTCCCCGGCACTGCTGCCATCGTCAAAGAAGAAGGCATCCGTGGCATCTACCGCGGTCTCTTTCCCGTCATGCTTCGCCAGGGCGCCAACTCCGCCGTCCGCTTCGGCACGTACTCCACCCTCAAGAACTTTGTCGCCGGTAGCACTAGGCCGGGACAGTCCCTGCCCGGCGGTATCACTTTTGGAATCGGTGCCGTCGCTGGTATCGTTACTGTTTGTACGTATTCCCGACCTTGCTCTTGTTCGGTCCGTGTGTCGGACGATTTCATTTTGGTGTCGATACCGTTAACTCACCTTGACTCACCTTGGCTCACCTTGACTTTCCTTGCCTTCAACGTGCATACTGAACGCAAAAAATCACAGACGCCACAATGCCCCTTGAGTAAGTCCCACCGTGGTCACCGAGCATCTTGTTCTCAGCTTGGACTTACAACTGATAGAGACGATGAGACACGATACTGACTGCCCTCCATCGCAACTGCAATTGCGAATCCGATTCTCTCCCTCCTGTTCTGTCGGTGTCGGTTCTGCAGCGTAATCAAGACGAGAATGCAGACGCTCGAGGCAAGAACCAAGTACCGAGGCACGTTTAACTGTTTTGCCGTCACACTGCGGGAAGAAGGAATCCTGGCTTTCTGGAGAGGCGCTACTCCGCGACTTGCTCGTCTCGTTCTCAGCGGTGGTATTGTGTTCACTGTCTACGAAGAGATCATGAGCGTACTCGGCGCAAAGACCATGTAGCTTGCTACACACCCCAGCCAAGACTACACATGCCACGCGCCACACGCCACACACGCGACAACTCAATCCTCGTCGATAAACTGCCTGTACTGCCGCTATCCGACTCCGTTGCCATCGTGCAGCGTTGCGTTTTCTCGAGATTGTTGCGATACAACTGCAGAGTCGCAACCCGACAAGTCTTCTCCAATAGACTTTTGTCCGCTCCATGAATCCTTTGTCTGCGATAATAAGTGCGAACAGAAGGCTCGGCGAACTGCATCCCATCTCACAAGCAGAGCGACATACACAATCTCTTCACACTTTCGTCGTCCCAGACACCAAGCTGCAACACACTGCACAACAGAGCGAGACAAATGAGCCAAGACATATAAGAGTACAACCTGGGTGGCGCAGAGACGCGGATGACGGGATCCGAGAATCCCGAGCGGCTCTGATCTCTAGACTACATAGTGGTGAAGGGTAAAGAAACAGGGGTCGCTCTGGCCAAAGCTGGGATATCGAGGAGAACGCGGGGTAAGCCGATTGAGAAGGCAATGCTGCGCGTCCTCCCTTTGCTAAACAAAAAGACATGTGGCCAGAGTTGAGTGTTCCCGAATTTCGTGTGCGACACCATCGCTTCGGTCCTGGAGGGTGTTCGACAGGGACGGTGGTGATGGACGAGGACGGTCGAGAGCGGTGGTGCCCGGACCATGTGGAGGTTCCTCGCGCGTCGCTACGTGTATCTCACCGTTCCGACAAGAGCGGAGAAACAAGATGCGGGAAAGAGAAGAAGAAACGCGCTCGCTAACGCGATATGCGACCCAGGGAAAACGAGACATGCGGTGATATGCTACCGGAAGCAAGACAACAACAACAACAACAAAAAGAGACACGATGACAGGCTGGGGAGAGGGAGAGGAAGCGAGTGGGACAGGCGTTGGCAGGATTGCATCCGTCTGTCTGTGCAAGGACACGAGAGGCGGATGGCAAGCCAGCGCGTCGTTCAGCGCTTGTGGTAGGCAGCCTTCTCGGCCTCTGCACGCGCCTTGTCGCGGTTGGCCATGTCGTTGTAGGGCTTCTTCTCGGCGTCGGACATCTCCTTCCACTTGGCACCGAGGAGGCGGCCAACGTCACCGAAGCCAGCCTCGGGGTTGGCAGCCTTGACGCGCTCTCGGTGGTCCTGGGAGAAGAACATGTAGGCAGAAAGCGGGCGCTTGGGGGCCTCGGGGTCCTTCTTGGACTTGGTGGTGCGCTTGGCGGCCTGAGTGGACGACTTGGACTTAGTCTCCTTGACGGGGGGAGCGGTCTTCTTGGGCATCTTGGAAGCTGTAGGAGTTGCAACGAAAAGGATTGCCCAAAGTGATGCGAATGGGGATGATTTCCAACAGATAGGAACAACGAGGATGGTGGTGGCGAGAACGAGGCAAGATGGATGCGATCGCGTTGATGTAGGACGAGCGGAATCGAGAAGGTCAGTATGTGGAAAGTGTTGGTTGACGCTATACGCGTCTCGTGGAGAATATTGGCTTGAGTGCGACTCACAGTGTAACGGTGTAGCGAACGCGGGTGAGTGTGAGCGTGTGTGTGTGTGGTGGGTGGGTGGTTGTGGGTGGTGTTGGCGGAGGGGGGCCATTTTGAGTGAGGGCCTCAATTGGCACCGCGGTTTTGAGAGACGCCAGCCTTGGAAAGCCCCAGATCAGGCTGAGACTGCCTTGGCTGCTCCAGTGCCACCAACTTGGCAAGCTGGCGGAGGGCTCAGGCAAACGCGACTTTTTGGCTGAGGGACTCAGGCGGAAGATCAGGGCTGGCGGAGCCCTGACCTACTCATTGACCAAACGCGGTGGGCCATGGGGTCAGTTAGTGTGCACTACAGCGCAGTGCAGTACAGTGTGGTAGCCAAGCCAAGCGCCGTCCTGACTCTACTGTATCTCTCTCTCTCTCTTTCTCACACACACACACACTACTCTCACTCTCGCTTGCCCACTGCCCAGCCGCGACAGTACACTGCAGAGCAGCGTAGCCCGCCAAAATTGCGGGCACGAAGTTTCTTGCCTTCCTGCCTTGCTTGGCTTTTCGTCGATGCGGACGAGCCAGGCAGGCGAAGGGCCACCAAAATCCAAAATTGGATTTTTGGCTAACTACAGTAAGAGGCTGCCAGCCTCACAACAACTACAGTAAGTAGCGTGTGGCTGGCACGCAACGCTTCACAGGCGCACACCAGCCACGCAGGGCGGCCCGCCCAGCCATCCCGCCTGAGTGCGACAATCGTAGGCCACCGCAAGCTCTCACACGCGGCCTGCCAGTTTGCATTGCTGCCTGTGTGAGCCAGTGTAGTACTGTACAGTAGTGTAGCGTCTCTCTCACCCAGACGCTGACTCCCCGTGTCCTTTTCCCCTTGGGTCACTCGTTCGCTTCTTGTGCCGAGGCTCATAAGAAGGCCAAGCCTAGCAGCTACAAGAGCCTCCTGAAGCGGCTGCGGTACGGCAGATACTCCAAACTCGGTCAGACTGAAGCGGTGGTACGTGACGGTCTCAAGTCTCGCCTCTTCTGTGCAAGCGTTCGACGGGCAGACGGGAAGCTGTTGTTCACGAGTGACGGGACCAGGCAAAGGTTGCCTGTTTTGAGGCAGGCGGTGGCCCATCACTCTACTGTCGGCTGTCGAACAATGCCTCGCTCAACACGCATTGCTGTCGTGCCGCGTAGAGACAAATGATACAGCATTGGACTGGCTGTAAGACAACAATGCAGCACTAGCTGCTTGCTTTGAGCCAGCAATCGGCTGCGCAATCACAAAGTGCTTCGGACACAGCACTTTCCGACGATCCCACTGTCTCGTACACACTCTGCACGTACAGCTCTGCAGCATTCCGTCTCGGATTCTATCTCGCATCATTGAGCGGCAGACCCCTGGAGGCTGTTCGTCCACAGCGGCACGTGAGACTCTCGGATACCCAAGCAAAGCAAGGCCGGGGGCAAAGAGAGCAGGGAAGAGAGGCACAAAGTGGGGATCCTTGGAACTCGTGTGAATGTGAGCCGACACACAGGCGCTCTTTGTAGGCAACGGGAAGCTGGTTGTGCAAAGCGTCTTCCCGGGCTCGGCGTGCGATCCGGCGCCTTGCGGTGTCGTCACAAGTTAGGATGCCCTGTGAGGCACAACAGCAGCCGTGCTAGCATCGACGTCAGACTGCGGGCCATAAAGCGTCGACCGCCCCGCTGCGGCACTGTGAACACCATCCACATCCTAGCTGTATCGGATTGATCGCGCTAGAGGAGGGCAAACGCCGTAGCTGGCTTCTGCGACTGGATGTGTGGTCGGCGCGTGGACCCTGAGGTCGAGCCACACTCCACTCGAGCCTCACCGACCACGGCTGCACCTCTGGGCCGCTTGCCAGGGTGGGTTTCCTCGCAATTTTTATCTGCGGGCGCGGTACGTAGTTTTTGGGAAAGTTAGCTTGCATGGCACGCAATTTCCTCAGGCATTTGAATAACTCAGTCTAACATATAACGAATTCTTCGAAGATCTCACATCTCTGCTCCATCGCGTCGGTACTTTGCCCGATTCGATTATACATTCGATGACATTGAATCGACGAGGTTAGCTTCATGCAGGGGCCAGACAGGCTGCCGCCGGTTGACGTGTGAACAGCACCTTGACGCCTGCTCTTTGCATCCTTGGCGTGCCGGTCCAGTGGAGCGGTCCGGTGAAATCCCATTCGGCTCGTCTCTCAGTTCCAGTGCATGTTCGGCATCTGCCTGGTCGCGAAGCTTGCACTTGTCTGGTCCCCTATCCCGCCTCGACCCGTAGAAGGGTCTCCACTTCGTCCCTCGAATCCGTGTTCCATTGGGCTCTCCATGCATCGCAGATCTTTGTCCATTCCACCATCGTGATATCCAACTCCAGTGACAGTATGACTGAAAGGGGACAAGAGCACGAGGCGCTAGCCTTGATCCTAGAGCATCTTGTCAACAATGGACCAGCAAACGAGACAGGTGAGTGCTTCGCGCCCACATCCAAAGAACCAGCTGAGACACCATTACTGGGCTTTCCTCGAACCGAGCAATTGACGCAAGCTTCGTCTCTCCTTGTGCTCCCTGGGCTACGCGCTGAAATGTCACAGGCGACGGAATCCGCACAGACACCGCAAGTCACTCTGCAGTCACACCTGGAGTACTCTCCAAGGCCGAGCACAAGCATTGGTGGAAGCGTTTCTTCCCGGACCAGCTCGAATCGCGGCTGGATCGACTATTTGCTGACCATCATCTGGGCAACTATGTCGCGATCCGAGGACAGCCGGGTCAACGCATCTTTGAGAGCATGCCCATCTACGTGAGGGTGGGCATGCATCTACTGTTTTACAAGAGCAAGGAGCAGTCATTTTTGCGGTACAAGACGGTTGAGGAGCTGCTACAGGCCCAGTCGATTCGCCAAGGAAAGGTATACGACGATGAGTCTGATCCACAAGCCGTGCTTGAGCACATCCTCAGTTTCATCAAGACCTACGCTATCAACCTCCAAGAGTTGCTCGAGCCGGATCCCTCCAAGTACCCGAGCTTCAACTCGTTCTTCTTCAGAAGGCTGCGGCCAGGCGTTCGGCCCATTGCTGAACCAGAGAACCCAGCAGTGATCTCTTCGTGCGCTGATTGCCGTCTGACGGTCTACCACGATGTCGAAGAATCGACAAAGTACTGGATCAAGGGCGAGGGCTTCTCGATCAACCGACTCATTGGCGACACCAACCTGGCCGACCGCTCTTTCCCACCAGGTAGCTCGCTTGCCATCTTCCGACTTGCACCAGCAGACTACCATCGATACCACCACCCTGTAGGACCTGTCATTAATGGTCCAACCCGCCATATCTCCGGAGAGTACTACACTGTCAATGTGAGTTGTCCAGAGACCTAACCCCCGCCATTCGGGCCTCGAGCAGACTTCAAATACGAGATACTGACGTCCGCCAGTCGCTCCTGCTTTCGGATCGTGCACCAAAATGCACACCGCAATCTTGACCTGCCTGTTCAGCCGCAAGCTGTCAACGCCGACTTCGACGTGTTCTCGGGCAACCGCCGGGATGTCCTTCTGCTCAACTGGCGGACCAGGCCGGATGCCGCAGCACCCATGTACCCCGTTGCGTTTGTGGCCATTGGAGCCATGTTGGTCGGTTCTATCGGGTGGACCAACGCCAACCAGAGCGCAAGTGCCTCGCGTGGCGACGAGCTTGGCTACTTTGCGTATGGCGGCTCAACGGTGGTCTGTGTCTTCCCGCCCGAAGCCAAGGTGCAGTTCGATGCGGACCTGGTTGAAAACTCAAGGGCCGGCATCGAGACCATGGTTCGGGTGGGCGAGCGAATTGGCATCTCTACAGCCTGAGTGATTATAGCTGGTGATATCTAGCAACAGCATTGCAGTCCCCTCGGATGCGCACCCGCGCCGCGACCCCTTCTTTTCCATACCCGAGTTTCTAACCAAGGCTCAAATCTTTATGTTTCCATTCCGAGTCGCTGACCATCCCTTGTGGTCATCGCCTGTGCGCAGCGCAAATGAATGATTGTGCAGCAGATGTTTATTTGTTGAACGATGAAACAGACCGCTTATGAAAGAAGAGGAGCCGCTGCCGAGGACGCAGGGTTTCAATGACCATACGCTGCGTGAGTGATTGGTCAGAAGTGGTGAAAGGGAGTGGCGCGTCGCAAGATTAGAACTCGCTCAGGCGCAGATGCCGTCGAATGCCAACTTCTCACTTTCTGCATTCGGCGTAAAGGCTGAGTCCGGAAATTCCAGAATGATGCCGCCTTCGCTCGAGAAAAGGGCCCTTTGTCTCGTGGGCATGAGCTCGTATGCAACACAGAGCACACGCAGGCCACCGCGTTGCAGAACAACTTTCCGCCAGGCGTGACAGAACGGTAATCTCAGCTGCTCCTCCCATCCGGATTGACATGGAGGTTGTCACAACTTTATTCACAAAATCGCCTCGACCATCACCGCAACATCCGACCTATGCTCAACAGACCAGATATTCTAGTAACCTCGAAGAAGACTGTAGCGCCTGATAACTCAGCCTGCCTCATCTCGTCTGTCGCAGAAAAGCGCCGCGCTGGGTTCGTTGGCGTGCAAGTATCACCATTCCCCGTTCCCGGCTTCACTCGCTCTCCAATGTCATCTCTCGGTATACTGTAGCATCGCGGGGCGAGACGTCCAGCTTCTCGGCAGGCCTGGACGGCCGAGTGCTCCCACGCCAGGAGCTCGCCTGCGTCGCCGGCCCCTCTCGCCTCAACAGAGTGCCCTTGGGCGTCCAACACCGAGAAGCACATTCAGGCTCTCAGAGTGGATTCGACATACCTGCCGGCCTTCCATCGAAAACGCCCACAAATACCCCTAGCGCACCTATCGCTCGTTCAAAAACCCTTGCTGGAAACGTCGGCACTTTTGCACGTGCGGCAAAGCCTCATCCGTCGCCGCGCGGCAAGGGCAGGGCCGCTTCTGCTTTGTCGGCGTCGTCCATCCGAGCTCCGTTCTTCATCGAGGAACCTGACCCATACGTCTCACATTATTGGCGTGACAAGTATGGCCACCCGGTTCCTGCGCCCACTAAGACGGTTGGGGACAAGGATGTCGCCGGACCTCTTTTGAAAGATCGTCCCTTTTACGACGACAATCCAGTCTTGAACGGGCATCATCACTTTGGCGTGCTCAAGTCGGGTGATTTGTACCGAGATGCCTATATTGCCGAGCCCGACCGCTTCGACTGGCGGAAGCGATCTCCGCAAGTCGGTCCCCGCTCCGCTGCCCTCGCGCGTGCAACCGCAGCGAAGCAGCAACTGCCGATGCAGCGAAGGCGACCATCCCAAGCCATGCTGAAAGGCGAGGAGAGCAAAGTGGCGACCAAGATGCGGCGAAAAAAGGAGAAGCGCATGGACGATCGGGGCCAACGCATGATGAAGGAGGAGGAAATCGAAGCCTTGCTTCGCTATGCAGAACGAGAACCTATCCGCCAGGAATCGATTCGCTATCGCTTCCAATGGTCTGAGATGCTGGACTACGAGCGCGCGCAGGAGCTCGAGACCATCAAGGAACGCCGCAAAGCACCGATACAGCAGCTCATCGAGGAAGGCATTGCCATCGACGGCCTTCAAGCGTACTGGCAGGACGAGAGTCGAAGGCATTTTGGAAAGCGCGTCGCTGTGTTTAAACTCTCTGCAGCACAAAGTCTTCCTCGCAACCTCTTTCGCGCAGGCGACAAGGTCACCATCATGCCGTCCAGGCCATCGACTTTCGGAGATGTAGCTTTTGGAAATCCCAGCTCGGAATCGGAATCGGTGGACTTATCGCACGGCAAGGATGGACGGCTCGTGGAGGCAGAGGTGGTGGAGAAGCAAAAGTCGTATCTTCGTCTCAAGTTTGACGAAGAGGACGAGGACCTAGACCTGGTTTCTTGCCCTTCCTGGCGGCTCGATTACGGGTTCAACGACCTTACCTTCGAGCGCATCAAGTCCGCACTGCAGGCCCTGGACCACGATGTTGAGCACATCGAGACCAAGTACGGCGCCAAGTTCCAGTACATCCTATCCGGCACCCGGCTCAGCGACATCATCTTGGGTGTAGAAGCCCCGGCCGATCGGGTGACTAGGGGAGCCTTCTGGGAGGATGCCCGTGTCCAGAGCTGGTACGACCGCTTCTCGCGTCGCGATCCCATCATCATCGAAGGCGATCCTGTGCCAGACTTGAATGAATCCCAAACCCGAGCGGTTGCCATGATGCTGCGCGAGCGCATCTCATTGGTTCAGGGGCCTCCCGGCACGGGAAAGACTCGCACGATTGTGACCGCGATCAGACTGCTCAAGCGCGACTTTCAGGTGCCTCATCCAATCCTACTCGCCGCTCACACCAATGTGGCCGTCGACAACCTAGCCGAAGGCTGCATCAAGGATGGCCTAAAGGTTGTCCGAATCGGTCCTTCTGCGCGTGCACGCCCCAGCATCGACAAATTCACGCTCGATGCCTACTTCCTACGTCATCCGGCCAAGCCGCGCCTTGACGACGTAAAGCGTCGACTCGACACGCTCGAGCAGATCAAGAGCGATCTCGAGATGAAAGGTCTCGGCTTTTCAGCAGGGGCGGCTCGGCGAGCAGAGGCCGAGACGCACGCGCCGGCAGCTCAGACGGATAGCGTGGAGCCTGCACAGACCTGGGAGGACGTCCTCGCGAGCGAGGCAGATGATAGATCAAACGAGTTCAGCGCAGACAGGGACGAGGTTGCTGCAGAGGCGGCAGAGGAAGCTGCCTCGGCGGCAGAAGAGTATGAGTCGGTCAAGAAACAGCTCAGCAAGCTCAAGGGACACTACTTTTTCCTCCGATCGTCCATCCGCGGCGATATTCTGCGCAATGCAGATGTGATCTGCGGCTCTGCCATTGCTGCTGGCTCGCCCGAGCTTGACATGATCGATCTGCCCGTCGTCTTCTTCGACGAGGCGTCTATGGCCACCGAGCCGGTTTCATTGGTGCCGCTCATGAAGGGATGCCGCCATCTCGCCATCATTGGCGACCACAAGCAGCTGCCACCCGTCGTTACCAGCCTCGAGGCGAAGCAGGGCGGCCTGTCTCGCAGTCTGTTTGAGAGGCTCATCAACCGCGGCGACCCGCGCATCAAGTCCACCATGCTCGACGTTCAATTTCGAATGCACCCTTCGCTGGCCGAATTTCCAAATCAGACTTTCTACGACGGCGCACTCCGCAACGGCCATGGGACCGACAAGATCCCTGTCGTTCAGTCCCGCTATCTGAATCTTGCAACCAGTCGAACTCACGAAGGCGAAAGCGCTCCAGAAGGTCAGATTACCAGCAACGATGACGTGACTCGCCGACACTTGGCCTTCGTGAACCACAAGGGACGCGAGTCCAAGGCCGACAACCACTCACTGCGCAACCTGGACGAGGCGCAGGCGGTGTTTGACATTATTGTAGACCTGCTAGAGCGCAATCCAGATCTCAAGGGCAGCGACATTGGTGTGGTAACGCCTTACGTCGGACAACAAATTCACTTTGAAAAGATGCTGCAAAACGAGCTCTCCAACGAGCGCAAGCGGGCCGCAGCACTACCGTCGCTTGGCGCAACACGATCTGCGGAGCTAGGCCACATTGATGTTCACACGGTCGACGGCTTCGAGGGTCGCGAGAAGAAGGTCATTATCTTTTCGACGGTGCGTACCAACGCACAGGGCTATGTCGGCTTCCTGGCTGACGGCCGTCGACTCAATGTGGCCCTGACGCGCGCCAAGAGTGCCCTCTTTGTTGTCGGCAACATCGAGACCTTCCGCAACGCACAGCTGAGCGAAGCAGCGCGTGCCCGAGTCGACAGTCCCAACCTCGAGGCGCTTCGCAGCTACGCCGAGTTTGTCGAGCAGAAGCGAGTGATTGTTGAGCTGGAGTCGTGCAGACAGCCCGCAAGCGAGGAGGACGACGTCGACGTCGAAGGCGAAGGCGACCGCGGCCCCGAACTTGGAGAGTCCGACAGTCTTCACTGGCAGCATGTCAAAGACGAGCAGAACGCACTATAGATCTAGAACCTTTGCGACCTGCCCTGACTAGCGTTCGAGACGGAGAGGCGATTTCCCAAAGATACCGAGCACCTCGTAATTGAAATTCTGATAAGTTTCTTTTTCTTTCATTGAATGAGTGGTGGTACACTCGACTATCCTGCGTTGAGACTACATCGCAGATGCTGAAATGGGTAATGGTGCACCTTGGATTATGTTGTTGATCTTGGTTCGGCAAACGTTGGAGCTTACTTCTTCTCCATGCTGTTGAGCTGGCTCTCGACCTGTAATGTTGGATGGTGGATGAGAGTAAAAGTTACGAGTCAGAACTACTGAAGAGATCCCGGGTGTCCTGATCTTTGTGCGGAGTCACATACCTCGTCGAGGTGCTCTCGCTGCTTCTTGATCGACTCTCGGAGCTTGGCGAGCTTCTCCTTCTCGGCCTGCTGGACGTACTGGTTCTCCTGGGCCTGTGAGTTGGTAAGCATGAACATGGACACAGAAGTTGGTGGGCAGAGTCAGCATACTGGAGCGTGTGTACGATCAACACAAGCGCCATGGATGTCGATGCATCTGTTGTCGGGAATGCGTACCTGCTCTCGGCTCTTCCAGCTCTTGCTGGAGGCAGTGGCACCGGCCTGATCCGTGGGGCCATCGGCGTAACCTCGGGTCGCCATGACGAAGGTGGGTGCCTTGGAGACTCGGGCGAGAGTGGACGTAGAGACTCGGAGAAGAGACATTGTTGTTGCGAAGAAGTGTTTGGATGAAAGTACTTCTGGGTGAAAAAAAGGAAGATAGAAAGAGTTGGTGGAGGCGCTGGTGAAAGGAGACGGATCGGCAGGAGCTATTTGTAGGAAGTGCTGTATCTCAACAAGCTCACTCAGGGCCCTGGAATGCAACAGACGGGAATCGGACGGCCCTTCGCGCGTGTCAGAGCTCAGTCCAGCAGGTCATCCACGAGGGCCTTGCTCGGATTGCTACGGTCAAGGCTGTGTGTGCCTCGCAACAGGGAGGGTACTGTAATAGAGAGAGCATGGACCCGAGCAGGTCGCGAAAGTGGAGCAGAGAGGCATTGCTGAGCTGCAGAGGGGATGCGCACGAGCACGGATCAGCAGCAGTCCGGGCACGTCACTGAACAGCCAAGCTGCAGCTGCAAGGTCTACAGTGACCCAGAACCTGTGAGCCAGGCAGATGCACCCGTCTCGCGCGGTACATGCTAGCGATGGCTCGTGAGATTTAACATCTTTTTAAGGGGACGACTCCGACCCGATCAACGGTCAGGCGGGTGAGGGCGGGCAAAATAGCAGATCTGCTACACTGCTCTTTCGCTGGGAAAGTCGTCGAGCTTGCCTGGTGGCACTCGGAACCGATTCTGGGAATCGCCAATGTACGGGTCTGGAAGGCGGGCAGGAAGGAACTGGCGCCCAAACCAACGCTGAAATTTCGGCATACGGCAAGCCCAGGCGCGGCGCACGCCCGTCGAGATGTGGCCGTCGTTGTCGTTGTCCTCGTCGTCGGGCTGCGTGCTAACATCGTAGCCAATTCTTGCTTGTCCTTACGATCCATCACCCTCTTCTTCCTCTTCTCTCCGTCACCTATCTATCTCTCACCCGACTCTGCATCCGAAAATGGCTTTCACTCAGCTCCTCGCCCGCTCCACCTTCGGCGCTGTACGTATATTTAGCACCGGAAATTCCGACACATTTTGAATCGCCAACATCCTATCAGCACCTTTCGAGGAACGTATCGACTAATCACGTGTAATACATTCGACGTCTATGCTCGGATGTCTCTTCTGCCCATCTGCCACCTTTCCGTTTGCTCTACATCGCCGCCAATTTTGTGAAAGCAGGTCCGATCCGCCTCGCGCACCCAGGTCCGAGCCATCTCGAGCTCTGCTGTCGCTTCCAAGGGTACGCATCACCGCCACATCTGCCTAATCACGCCCTGTTGGATCTATCCCTTGTGTTCGGAATCAGCACAACTAATCACCTGATTGCGCTCTCGTTACAATGATTTTACTTCCGGCCTCGCCAATCGACTGCAGACTTTGTCCAGGAGCTCTACGTCAAGGAGCTCAAGGGTTACAAGGCCCCCGCTAAGGTAGGTTTCGCCAGCAGCAGAGATAAGCCGAATTTTCTGACATCCTTGGCCGAGCGCCGGGGTGTGCCAGACCCTGTTAGCAGCAGATGCAGTTAGAACGTAGTCTGACTCCATATTCCTCTTTGCCTCGTATCGACAAATGATGAACTGTCCACTTGGACAATTGGTAGGCCGCCGACGCTCACAAGGGTCAGGTGCGAGAGTTCCAGGCTCCCTCGGCACCCCAGGCTCCTCAGGTTCCCTCTTCGTCCGAGCTCTCTTCGCAACTCGAGGCTTACGCCGCTTCGGAACCCGACCACGCCGAGGCTGTCGCTTCCTCCTCGTCCGACTCCTTGACGGAGGGTGGTGATGCCAACGCTTTCCTCCGCGAGGCTGCTGCCGACGTCAAGGTCGAGGCTCACCACTAAGCTATTGACCCGAAGCATCACATTTCATCACACGGTTCTGGATGATGGCAAACCCATCGATTCAATCACACATTTGGCATGCAGCCCCTTAGAGAATACTAGCTCTTTTTGATCCACTTGACGTGAGCTCACTTTCTACCACAGCGATGACGAGTACTCGGTTGGGAGAAGTGACGGAAGCGATTGCCCGGGACCACCATGATACCATGAGCTAGGAAGCAGGTTGGCTTGAAGGCCGAGAAACATCATATTCTTTATTCATTCTCGACATGTCGAGAGCAACACCCACCGGGGGAAGCTCGCGAGTCGTGTTGGCCTGTACTGTGCTGTGGAACGGCAGCTACAGCTAGTGGGTGAGCTGGGAAAGCGAGGCGAGCGAGTAAGTACAGTACAGGTCCTGAGCCAGGCGGAATAGCCGTGCGAATAAGCGTAGAGATTAAGCACACCAATGGCAAGATTATTGGCAAGACTACAGTGACTGGCTCTGCCCTGTGGCTGGCGGACGGACTGTTGCAAGCCAGAGGGAAGCAGCTGAATACAGAAGAGTAGGCGGATGGTGAATATGACTCGAGGTTTTGTATTGGAAGAAAATGCACGCTGCAATACAAATCTTCTTGCTCGCATCAAGGCGAGGCGAAAGACCAGGCAGCAGCTTGCTTTGCGAGGCCACTACGAGTACTGTCTGCACTGCAGCGGTACTGAGTTGGCCCCCGGTTAAGTGTCCCTTTCTTGGTTGCAGCGCTGCACAAGAGCCTCTCCAGCTTGCGAAGAATTTATTGAGCCAGACCACCGCTCAGCAGTAGTCTGAGTGGGCGCACTCCAAGGTTGTGTGGTTGGTGTCAGTCTGACGAGTGTCGTTGGATCAAAGCCAATTATTCAATTTCTTTTCTTCCGCGCCAGCCTGCGGTGCTCTGCAATTTTCAATTCGTGTGAGAGAGGTACGGTAGTACGTGTGGTGAGTGAGTGAGTGTGCTTACTAGCTGTATGTGTGTGTGTGTGTGTGGTGTGTGGTGAGGGAGTGTAAGGTAAGTGGGTCTACCACTGAGCCGCTCGACATCGGCTGGATGTAGCTATCCACCACCCATCATCGACCCCTTGTTCTCCCTACATCCTTTGGTTCATAGTACCTGGTCCCATCGGTATCGCTCCAGCTCACTCAGAGAATCACGGAACGGCAACGCTAGTCTACTGTCTCGCTAGGATCTCGCGGCCCTACTCGACAAGCTTCTTCATCCGGCTCCGATATCGCTCGCTCGTACATTCGCAGACCGTCTGTCATCTTAGGCTATCGTCGCTGCTCATTGGAATCTGTGGCTTTCGATTCTTCTGACCAACAGTTGCTTAGGCTTTCTCTTGTCACCGGTGGTCCAGTATATCTCGCGCCGTCTCAGCAGCACTAGCCATCTTTGGCAGCATCAGGCTTGTGTCTCTCGTCCATTCCTCGCACCTTCACACCGATAGCAGCAGCAACGGCGTTATCAGCACGTCCCACCATGGCAGCAGCAGTTGCCAGCAACGGTGATGTCCAGGACATCACCAAGGGCATCCAGAAGCTCGACATCGACTATGACAACCTCAACCCGCTCAGCCCCGAGGTGATCAGCAAGCAGGCCACTATCAACATCGGCACCATCGGCCACGTAGCGCATGGAAAGTCCACCGTTGTCAAGGCCATCTCGGGTGTCCAGACCGTTCGTTTCAAGAACGAGCTCGTCCGTAACATTACCATCAAGCTCGGTTACGCAAACGCAAAGATCTACAGGTGCGAGAAGGAAGAATGCCCACGACCACAATGCTACAAGTCATATCCCTCCGACAAGGAGGAGCACCCGCCCTGTGAGGTGCCAGGCTGCGGCGGAAAGATGAACCTCCTCCGACATGTCTCCTTCGTCGACTGCCCCGGTCACGACATTCTCATGGCCACCATGTTGAACGGTGCCGCCGTCATGGACGCCGCATTGCTCTTGATTGCCGGAAACGAGTCGTGTCCCCAGCCCCAGACCTCGGAGCACTTGGCGGCCGTCGAGATCATGAAGCTCCAACACATCATCATTCTGCAGAACAAGGTCGACCTCATCCGCGAGCAGGCCGCCGAGGAGCACTGGAAGTCCATCATCAACTTTGTCAAGGGTACCGTGGCCGACGGCGCGCCCATCGTCCCCATCTCGGCGCAGCTCAAGTACAACATCGACGCGGTCAACGAGTACATTGTCAAGCGTGTTCCCGTTCCCGTTCGTGACTTTACCTCGCCGCCGCGCCTGATTGTCATTCGATCCTTCGACGTCAACAAGCCCGGTGCCGAGGTCGAGGAGCTCAAGGGTGGTGTTGCTGGTGGCTCGATTCTCACCGGTGTGCTCAAGATCGGTCAGGAGATCGAGGTGCGTCCCGGTATTGTCACCAAGGACAACGAGGGCAAGATCCACTGCAAGCCCATCTTTTCGCGCGTCGAGTCGCTTCTTGCCGAGCACAACGACCTGCAGTTTGCCGTTCCCGGTGGTCTGATTGGTGTGGGCACCAAGATCGACCCTACGCTCTGCCGAGCCGACCGACTGGTTGGACAGGTGCTGGGAGCGGTGGGTCAGCTCCCCTCGATCTACACCGAGCTCGAAATCAACTACTTCCTCCTCCGAAGATTGCTCGGTGTCAAGAGCGACGACAAGAAACAGACCAAGGTCCAGAAACTCGCAAAGAACGAAGTCCTCATGGTCAACATCGGCTCCACCTCCACCGGAGGTCGTGTCATGAGCGTAAAGGCTGACCTTGCGAAAATCTTCCTTACCTCTCCCGCTTGTACCGAGGTCGGCGAGAAGATCGCTCTGTCCAGACGTATCGACAAGCACTGGCGTCTTGTTGGCTGGGGTACCGTTCGTCGCGGTACCACTCTTGAGCCCGAGTCGAACTAGGCTTTCCCTTTTCTCCCTCTACCCCCGAATCTCACTGACGTAGCACGATAATCTCTTTCTTGCCTACCTTCCTTGCACTTCCACACACACACACATTCGACTCTTTTTACCCTCTTAAAAAAGGCCGCTGATGGTCACTGGTCACTGGTCACCAATACCGTCACAGCCTACACCGCATCCATACATCCGCCCCTCTCACACACACTTTCCGCCATCTCCCCTTCCAAAAACATGTATTTTTCCTGCATGCTCCACCGCAAAACCTTGACTGCACTCGTTTTCACCCGTGTCGTGTCGAATCGCGAATGCGATTGGGGACGGCTGAGCCGTGGTTTCTCGTTAAGCGGGTTTCGGATCAGGCAATCATTCTCGAGAACTTCTGAGGCTGGAAACTCAAATGACGGGTGTCAACTTGCGTATTCGTGCCGTGTCACTTGCCCACACGTAAGAGACGGTAGAGCAAGAGCGACCAGTCACGTACGTGAGCGTGTTCAAACTCGGACAAGTAGACCACAAAAACTCTCAGGGACGCTGTAAAAGAAGAAACAAGCTTTGTGAACGGTATCGGATTAAAGCAGCGATGTGTGGATGGAGGGGGTGCCCGGGGAAAGGGGGGGGGGGGATCAAGGGGAAGCGATAAACTTTCCGGCGGTGCATGAGCGTACGATTTCGTCAAACTTGAGGGAAGTGGTTGGGTCTGCCGTGTCTGCCGGGTTGTTGGAGGAAGGAATGGTGGATAGGGAGAGGGAGGAGATGGTTCTGTCTCTGATTTTCCAGCGGAGGTAGACGGGGGAGGGGGTGGTCTGTTGGCCCGAGATCTGGCAGCGAGCTAGGAGCTTGGAGGGTGGCTCAGCCAGCGGGCTGGAGAGGGGCAGGCTGTCGTTGAGTTTCCAAAAGAGCGATTTGTTGTCTGCCGAGAACGTGGCGGTAGGCTTCGACATGATGTTGGTGACGGTGGACGGGGCGATCTGCACGGCGACCTGGAGATCCTGGATCGTCGTCGGAGTCGACGTCGACGCGGTGGCATCGCCTCTGGCAGCGCCCTCGTGCAGCTTGCACGCAGGGTTGGCAGCATAGGTCATGAGGAAAGAGGTTTGGTGGGGTTCGCACCTCCACTGGGCGTGGAGGTGGAGGGGAACATAGAGGTCTTTGCGGGAGTCTGAGATGTGAAGTTGGTATTTGAGCACGACGGCCTGTGCTGGGCTACCGGGGACGCCGGACGTGGCTCCTTGTTCGAGCAGCGCTTTGACATCGAGGAGGTACTCTCCCGGCACGTTGCCCTGGGGCACCGGACGGAGGAACACCGGGTTGGGCGCCGCCTTCTCCAGCTGCTCAAACGCCTCGACACGTACATGAAGCGGCTCTGTGAGTCCTACGAGCGTCTGGGCGACCGACACACTAAGCTCGCCCACGACCATGACCTTGGAGATGTCGCGACCGGTAAAGATGACGTTGACGCGCTCGTTGAGGGAGGCCTTGATGGGAGCGGTGCTGGTGCTGTTTTCAAAGGGGTTTGTCGAGGAGGATACGGACGCGATGCTCTGTGTGCGGTGTCTGCCGACGCCGGCCTGGCCTGTGAAAGTGCTCGGGTTGCCAAACGGCGAGGGCGAGCCGGGCGTACTAGCCACCGGCGAGGCCGACACGACACCGAACTGACTGAGGCGACTATCGTCGCCGGCACCGACGCCCGCAAAGGCCGGATTGTAGGTCGTGTTGCGCACATCCCTTCTATCTCTACGCGTAGTACCGCGGCGTTGGGGAGGTCCGCTGGTCAGCAGCGTCGACTTCATGCGTTCCAGCGCGGCCTTGTCCTTGGCCGAATCCTCCATGATGGGCTGGTTGCTGATGTTCATGCTCGTCACGCGGCTCGTGAGCGAGTTGTCAAACGTGTCGCGCGAGTCGTCTGCATCGTCGTCCATGAGCGACGACGAGCCGGTGGCTGCCCCCGCTGCGCCCGTCTCCCACGGCTTGCGGTCCGGGGGCGGGATCGAGTAGCCCTCGGCATCGACCTGCGGTGCGGCGGACGAGGAGGCCTGTACAGGCGACTGTGGCACCGAGCTCGAGTTCTTCTTTGCCGGCACAACCGAAGGCGTGAGTGGCGCCATGAGGCCAGCACCAGACGAAGGGCCGAGCGAGTCAATCGAATCCTCGCCCACCGCTCCAAGACCAGTTGAGGCCGAGCCGCTGGGCAAAACAGACTGTCGTACCGTGCTGTCCCGAGTTCGACTTGCGCTTGCTCCTGCACCGCCCGACGACGAGAAGGACGAGTCTCCGCCAGTAGCCTTGTCCGGCAACGCTCCGTACACGGTCTGGGTGTTGGATGCGTCCTTGTTGGATCGACCCCGTCCGAATCGGCTGAAGGCGTTTTTGAGTGTAGACCCGCCGGATTTGCTGGTGTTCGACTCGCGGATGCTGCTCATGGTGCGGTCGCCGGACTGGATCGAGGTGGTGGAACGCCCAAACTCGCCCGTGCCCATCCCGTTGGATCGCCCTGCAGCGGCGGTTGCAGTGGCAGTAGACGCAGCAGCAGCAGCTCCACTGGTTCGACTACTGACACTGCGTCCAGCGATTGATCCCTGACGGTTGAGGCCAGGAGCAGCACTCCCGCTGCCGGTCGCCGTGGTGGGTCGAGTTCCGGTGCCGTTTCTCGAGCCAAGGGTTGCGCCGGTTGAGCCGTTCTTGAGGATAAAGTCCTGCATGTCGGCCTGGGTGTCGAATCCGAGGCAATCCTGCATCGTCTTTTCCGCAATGCTCATCAGTCGCTGCGCGGCGTCGCTCTGGGCCGTCTCGAACTTGGCTACGACCTCTTTGAGCAGCTCGAGTCGCTGGGCGTCGATGCGCTGGTACGCCTCAAAGGCAAACGGTGCCTCAGTCTCCCAGATCTCGAGCGTCTGTGAGAGCGCCCGCTCGGTCTCCTGCACTTTTGCATTTGCCTGGCCGGCCTTCTTGGCCGAGGCTCCCTCCAGCTTCTTTTGGTCCTTTTGGAGCTGCGATTCGAGCGAGTTGATTTCGCGGAGGGTGTTGGCGAGCGAATCGTCGTGGTCCTTGACGCGGCTCCACTCGCCCTTGGCGCTGGCGTTGCGAACGACGTCTTCGCACTCGTCTGCGACGCGCTTTTCGAACTCGGAGTGGACCGCTGCCACCTCGGCCAATTCCTGTATCAGGCGCTCGTAGACGGGTGCGAAGCCGGGCGGAATGCTGGATGCGTCCGAGAGAAAGCTGCGTTTGGAGATCTTTTGGAGCTGCTTGAGGTATGTCTCTTCGAGCTCGCGCCGCGCAGCAAAGTAGTCGGCGAGCTCGTCGTTGAAGGCTTTTGCCTTGCGCAGTCGCTGTTGCACGACATTGGCGCTGTCTCTTGGCTTGCCTCGGACGAATGCATTGGCGTATGCGTTGGGCGCAAAGGACGCGCCGGGGTTGGCCTCGGCCATGGTGTACTACTGATCCAGATGCGCCAGTCGACGAGAATATGGTGCTGGTCTGATGTCCAAGTAAGAGGGTTGGTGCTGCTGCGTCGACGGGTGATATTCGGATGTGGATGGCTGCGCGGGGGGGAGGGGAGGGTGAGGCGAAGATGTGGAAGGCTTGGTGGATCGACGGTGCCCCTCGAGGTGCATGCAGCTGTGTGGGTTAAGCGGGACGCAGCTCGCGAATCGCACAGAGGACGTTATTGGTACTGTACTAGCTGTATTGTTCTGTTGGTTGTTCCTCAACTCTCTACTACTGTACTCTACTGTACTGTACCCGCCCCTCCGCACCCTGGCCCAGACCCGCAGTGTGGAGGGACATGGCACAACCCACCGGTGAACAGGAACAGGAACACGCTACTGTACAGCACTCGTGCGGATCGGGGGGGCCGGATGCTTCGGTTGCGATCCAACAGAAGTCAAAGTTACCAAGTGCGGCTCCTTGTGTACCCTTGGAAGTAGTGATCCATAGAAATGCAATCGAAAAGAAAATCCAACCCAAGTCCAAAATCCAAAGTCGAAATCAGGGCACCAAAATTGTTCGTGCGGGGCCGCGGCCGGCGCGTCTCAACCAAGGCACATCCATGCACCTCGCTATCGGGGACGGCCCAGACATGCCCACGAGAAACAACCCTTTTGCGGTACGGTACACCGCACACCACCTGAGGTCACACCCAAGGACTGTTCTGCAATGCCATCCATCAGGCGACGGAAAAACGAGGAGAAATCGAAAAAAGAGGCACGGCATGTCGAGGCGGAGCGCGAGTCTTTGTTCCATTCGAATGCCGAACGCGTGGACCTGTATCTCTCTTCCCCCCCCCCACCTGAGTGCCCTTGCTCGTCTGAAGCTGCACCACACGAAAACATGAATCTCAGCTCTTTGGAGAAGCACAGTGACGTTAGCAAGACGCTTCTGGCGATTGGCAAGGGTCGGCCTTTTGAAGATCGCCAGAAATCTCGGACGCCCCCCCTCCCCTCAGCTACAGCACTGCACAGAAGCTGGAAGTCTGCCCGCTCCAGAGCCACAGTACACCCTCCTCACACATGCTGTCCATGGTAACCCACGTCCAGGGAGATTCTGTGTGACGGTTTCGGAGAGAAGGCGAGAGCAATTCACCACTGTACTGTACAGAATTGTGGCCAGGCCAGCTCTGCATTGGAGCAACTTGACCGCGTCGTCGTCGCACTCTTCAAACAATTTCAGTGTGCGCTCGACCGCGCTTGGCCGTCAGCTTGGGCTCGCCTACCCAAGCAGAATCAAGGGTTCTCGAGAAGAGTGAGCCATGTAGGGCCCCTCGCCTGCAAAAGAGACAATAACACCCGCTCGCCGAGCACTACTCGCAGGTCGCAGCCCTTTTGTCCCGCCTCCCGCGTCGATTCTGGTACAGTACAGTACTCGGTACTCTCCGCGGCTGGAACGGCCTAGATCACCTGCCTGTCCTCTGTACCGCATAGCGTGCGCTGCCCGTGTCGGCCCCCGCTTGCGGCTCAATCCACTCTTCTGCTCTCTCGCATCGACGACTAGGCGGAACCACGACGCCCCTAGACGGGAGCAACCTCGCCAGCGGAGAGTTTGAGTGTCCACAACAACAAAGATCACCGCCGTCTACTCGCTCAACGTGCAAAAGCTGTCGTCATTCGAATACCGTGATCCCCCCCGTAGAGTCGGAAAGATGTGACGCCGAGCGAAGCCGTCTGGCCGATTGCCGTCCAACTGGAACAAATGGGAGATGAAAGGCCGAAGATACAGCTACGACAACACAAGGCCAAATAGAAGCAGAAGCAGAAGCAGAAGCAGAAGCAGAAGCAGAAGCGACTGGCTCCGCCTGCGCTGTAGATGAGCAGAAGAGAGGCCGACTATGACCGTTGGCCTGTGCTTGGCCTCGAATTCCAAGCTTTTGCCACTGTACTGTCCTACAGTACTGTACAATGCAATACTGAATTGTAAGCCGTGGGACTGGTCTGCTAGGTGTGTGCTGATTTAATGCACTTGGCAGACATAACTTGGGTGACAGAGAGTGTGACTACAGTATCTGAAGACTAGACAGCCCGCAAGCGCACACTTCTCAAAGAGGCACCGATCATGCACACATCCACGTCCTTCTGCATGTGTGATTCATTCCGCGCAGCTCTGTGAATTCAAAAATGATCCGCCTCCTCCGCCCCGGCTTATACTTCTGCATTAATTCATTCCTGGCTTCTTGGGCTCTGTACTCTGTCACATACTACTCTTCTGTAGTACTGTAGCACAGTCAAGTCGCGCTATCCGCGTACCTAGCTCGTGAAGCCGCGCGTACTGTACTGTACTGTACAGTACTACACTACTGTATCGTATGGTAATCGCCAACTGTGGAGTTGGCCTATGTCTGTTTTCTTCTTGCTGCTCGAGTCGCAGCCGTGCCGGGTCTGTGGCGCGCTGGCGCTGCTGCACGACCCAGCACAGTACTGTACAGCACCGTACGTCCTGAGTATCGGCCTGTCTGCCGCCTGCTCGCACGGCCAACAACACACAACAGCAGCAACGCACCTCATCCACAACACGGCACACAATAATCACAACGTACTGTACTGTACTACTGGAATACAGGACTGTACGCATCCACTCGAAAGAAGAGAAGGGACACAGACAGGTCCCACGCCCAATCCTACATCATCCGCCACTTGTTCTCCGACTGCTGTACAAACACACACATAGGCACACACACGTACTCTGCACTCCTCCCACGTACGGTGCAGTCCTCTCTCTGAACTCGCCTGCACAGGTAATCAGCCTTCGTTGCCACTGCACAGTACAGGACGGCACTTCTCTCTCTCGTCTAGTACTGTACAGTACCGTCAACCTCGTCCGTGTCTGACCGCGACGCCTGCAATCACAAAGGATCCGCTACAGTGTAGCCATTGAGCCAGCCAGGTTGGCCTGCCTTGGTCCACCTTTTGCCTCGGCATTGCCAGCTACTGTACTGTCTTGTTCTGTACTGTACTGTACTGTACAGCACTGCTATGTAGAACAGGTACAGTAGGGAGCTGTGTCTGTTTTGGCTTTAGAAACACCCGAGTACTGTACAGTACAGTACAGTACAGTACAGTACAGTACAGTAGTGTACTAGCTGTATTACAGTATACAGTACAGCGAGTGGTCTGTCTCGCCTCGGCCGTCGTCATTCAGGGTTGCGTTTTTGCTCGTCCTCGCTTCGGCTCGTCCACGCCACTGGTCCCTGTTTCCTGTGTCCTGTTTCCTGTTTCCTGCTCCCTGTTTCCCATTCTCTGTCCGCTACAGTTCTGTACTGGACTTGCTCGACCCCATTCACACCGCACCGCCTCCACCATCCCCACCATCACCAAGCTCACTACTCTGCAAGTCCCCTTCTTCTCTCCATCTTTTGGCATAGATCGCACACACTTGCGCATCACGCCATCCCTTCCGCAAACTCTCTCTCTCTCTGTGCGGCCACGTCCCAATCTAACGAGTGCAAGACACCAAGCCCGGTACACCACCGCATCCTTGCCCGAACGACTTCAAGTGCACACTCACCCGTGCCTTCACTGTACCATCCGCGTGCCTCCTGGCTTCGACAGACCCATCCGTTGTTGCTGCCATCACATTTGGTCCGTCGCATCGCGATCATTGCGTTTCTCACAACCGAAGAAGTGATTGATATCTGCATCTCAAGCTCGAGGACACGACGTACGATCTCGTCCCCTTTTTTTCAGTGCATTGGTCCATCCGCCTTATCGACCACACATAGCCCCAACTTACGAACGTTGCGTCAGTGCAGAGCTTTCTCGACACTGTTCTGGCATCGACTGCGAAACGCGCGCACGCTCCGACTTAGCCCGTTGACAACTCTGTCGCCGCTATTCTGACTCTTCTCAGCCCAAAGCATTCCCTCCGCCTCCTTTTCTTTGGCTCTGAAATCGCCATTTGTTGATTAAAAATGGCCGATTTCGTCAAGCTCTCCATCTTTGGTACCGTCTTCGAGGTCACCACTCGCTATGTGGACCTGCAACCTGTAGGAATGGGAGCCTTCGGTCTGGTGTGCTCTGCCAACGACCAGCTCACCAACACGTCGGTTGCCATCAAAAAGATCATGAAGCCTTTCTCGACGCCCGTCCTGTCCAAGCGAACCTACCGAGAGCTCAAGCTGCTCAAGCACATCCGTCACGAGAACATCATCAGTCTCAGTGACATCTTTATCTCGCCATTGGAGGACATTTACTTTGTCACCGAGCTGCTCGGCACTGATCTTCACCGACTGCTGACCAGTCGTCCACTCGAGAAGCAGTTCATCCAGTACTTCCTGTACCAGATCCTCCGTGGCCTCAAGTACGTCCACTCCGCCGGCGTGGTTCACCGTGACCTCAAGCCGAGCAACATTCTTGTCAACGAAAACTGCGACTTGAAGATCTGCGACTTTGGCCTGGCGCGAATCCAGGACCCGCAGATGACGGGCTACGTCAGCACGCGGTACTACCGTGCTCCCGAGATCATGCTCACATGGCAAAAGTACGACGTGGCCGTCGACGTCTGGAGTGCAGGCTGCATCTTTGCCGAGATGCTCGAGGGCAAGCCGCTCTTCCCCGGAAAGGACCACGTCAACCAGTTCTCGATCATCACAGAGCTGCTCGGCACGCCGCCGGACGAGGTGATCAAGACGATCTGCTCGGAAAACACGTTGAGGTTCGTCCAGTCGCTGCCGAAGCGGGAGCGCGTGCCCTTTGCGCAAAAGTTCAAGAACGCCGACCCCATGGCGCTCGACCTGCTGGAGAAGATGCTCGTGTTCGACCCACGAACGCGAATCAGTGCTGCCGAGGCGCTGGCGCATCCGTATCTTGCGCCCTACCACGACCCGACCGACGAGCCCGAGGCCGAGGAGGCGTTCGACTGGTCGTTCAACGACGCCGACCTGCCCGTTGATACGTGGAAGGTCATGATGTACTCGGAGATTCTCGACTTTCACAACATAGACAACTCGGGCCAGGACGAGGGGCCGGTGCCTCCCGTCAACAACTAATCGACGACAATCCAATCTGATCTGCTCCACATCTAGACTACTGGCGCTCTCAGACGATTCGACAGGCTGCCATTGTGCTTCTTGCACACTCCACCTCGGTCTCACACCTCAGTCTGCCCCCCCTTCCTTTCCCCCCTTTCTGTTTCCTCTGGTCTCTTTTCCTTTTTGTGGACCGGCCTGTCCTTTAGTCTCTGGCTCAGCGCCTTCCTTTTGCATTTCAACAGCGACTCTTAGGAATATCCCATTTTTGTCGGTCACACTGTCGTTGTAAAGCAGGGTTCTCTCTGGCTTCTCTCTCTCTCTCTCTCTCTGGTACGATCACAGACTCTCTCTACCGACCATCGCTCGTTACTGTCACCGTTGAGCATGTGAAAAGAAACTGCCCAGCTTTCCCTTTTTCTGCATTGGTCCGAAACGAGGTCTTTATCATCAGCCCGAAACGTCGCCATTTCTCAAAACCCCTTCCCACACCGTGCTATCCGAAAATCCCTCTCAGGATCCCTGTCCAAGCCCTCGTCTCAGACACTCAGTAATAGTTCGAAAGTGCAGCCTGTCGCTGCTCAGTTGATCGATCCGCATTGTTTCCCAAATTTTTTACCATATCACATCTCACTCCGAGGCGAGCATATCTGGTCGTAATACAAGAGCATCCAGTCCGCCCCAAGCTGAGATATCGGATTTCAACGTTATCTTTGAGCGCCAGGAATCAAGGCCTTTTGTAATGGTTTGCTTTGCTGAGCAGGGGCATGCGTGCGTGAATAGTAGTACAGGTCGAGAGCCTTGCTGCCAGAGCATCGTTGAAGCTACGCAGCTTGGGCGAAAGGGCTGAGTACACCAGAAGACAACGAAAAGCGAGATATTGTGTAAGAAAGATCAGCACATCAGTATTCCGAGTTGAGTCGACAAGAGCCGTGTAGAAGAGATGCGACGGGGAAAGAGGACTTACTTTTCGATGGATTCGAAGCCGTCTGCAGGGTTGATGACGGTGAGAGCCGTGCCTCTGAGCACCACGAGGCCAAGAGGTCTGGTCTTGCCCGTGAGGTTTCCGTCTTGGTCACGCAACGACTCGTTGACCTGGTCCATCACCAGGTTCATCAGCTGGTCAAAGCCTTTCAATGTTCCAACGACTGTTGTAGGAGGGAGGTCGGACGAGTCGCCGCATGATCGAGGGCCATGGAGATGAGAACCATTGCAACAATTCGCGGTCGGATTGGATCAGAGATGGGATGAGATGAGAGATACACCAGACCGTCAATATGTGTGGGAGAGAGAAAGAGAGAGAGAGAAAGAGTCAGTCTCGAAGCCAAAAGCCAGGTTGACAGACCGCCGCGGGGATGCTGCAAACATACCTTCACGACCACCAGCAAACTTGACACGGATCTCCTTGTCAATGTACTTTGAGAGGTCAAGGATGGCTTCCTTCTTGGGCCGTTCTGCTGCAGAGGAACCCTGACCGCCGCCTCCGCCTCCGCGTCCTCCAGCACCGCCTCCTCTCCCACCACCGCCACGTCCTCCACCACGTCCGCCTCCACCTCGTCCAGATTGTTGAGGTCCTCCTCCTCGACCTCGTCCCTTTTCAGATGCAACGGAGGATCAAGCACGGCAAGTGGTCGAGCAGAGTCAAGTCGAGTCAACGCAGAAAGAAAGAATGAAAACACATTGTCAGCTCTCGTCACATCATAATACCTCCCTTTCCTGACAACAGCTTCGCGAGGCAAAGACATCAAGCAGCGACAGCGGCTGCGGCTGCAGCTACTCACTCGTTCCGACATTGTGACTGGTGGGTTGTGACTTGCTATGGCTCGGACTGGACTGGCGTGTGTGATGCAATTCAGATCGCAGAGAACTCAAGTCGTGTCGTCTTGCTTTTAGCTGTGTTCGTCCGTGAGTATGGATCGCAGCCCAGTGTAGTGATGACCGATCTTGAGAAAAATATGGCAGCACGAAGCGGAGTGATGATTGTTACACACCGGTCACAAGGGTTGTCAAACAAGCAATGCCGTTAGTATGATGGGATCTGCGACGTTGCGTTGAACTCCACAAGTCGGTCCTTCCCAGCGCTGCATGATTGAATGTTAGGTCAGAATAGTTTATTTTGTCAGATCGCGCAATTGTGAGAAGGTTGGTGGAGGAAGAGGACCCTGGACGGAGAATGCCGTCGACGACGCTATTCGCATGCTCGGCGGGATCACCAACGACGTCTCGAGCAAGCATCCCACGCATGTCGAGGCACGATACCCAGCTCGACATTCTTGGACACCACTCTTATCAGGAACCCCAAGCTAGCACAGAGGCAGACTCCCACTTCCTCACACGATGCCGGAGCCAATACCCACGACCACTGGTGCGAACAGCACACCTGCGTCTACCAACGGTCACTCCGCCGACGGTCCAGAACAGAGCTCGACCTTCAGCGCGATAGGAAGCACGCCACTGGAGCTACTCCGCGCCGTAAAGGAGGTGCAGGAGCGGCGAGTCGCCGTGTGGAAAGAGTACGAGGATGCATTCGAGCTGTTTCTGCATCCTCCTTCCAGCATCGCCTCGGGTCCTGTCAATGGGTCGCAGAACGGCGTCTTGATCAACGATGACATTGCTGGCTCGTCCAGCATCCGCGTGGAAAGCAATGGCGCGGAAGGAGATGGAGCAGAACACAACCATTCTGCTTCTGCTTCTACTTCTGCGTCTGTTTCTGCGTCTACTTCTGACCCCAGAGAGACCGGAAGAGGATGCGGCGCATGCGCATCAACCTCCTCAGCTCAAGCAGCACCAGGCATATCCTCCGACCTAATGTCGCAGATCCTGCAGATCACAACGCAAGCTCTGATCGAATGCAGCCATCGTCTCCGATCCATCCAGACCGAACTCCAGCACTCGTCCGTCTCGCATCTCGCTCACATCGTCGACGCGATTCAGTCGGAAGAAAACAGTCTCCTTCGTTCCACCGTCGCCCGAGATCAACTCCGACAGCAATCCTCTGCCTCTTCCTCTTCTTCCTCATCTTCGTCTTCGATATCAGATTCTCAAGCAATGGAAAAGATCGCCGAGTTGCAGCAAGACATTCACCACGCCAGGGCCGAGATCGCCTCCCTCATGCAAGACGTCTATGCCGAGTCGCTTGAACTTGCCGCTGCCCAAGACTGATACTCATTCCCCACCCCCCCCTGGGCATGCATCATATCCTCGGAGTGTCAACCACCGATGATTCCACCCGCAATTCCAAACCACTGTTCGCATCCCGCTGTTTGTCCTGCTCTCGGGTCCACCACAGCCGCTGGAGTGTGATGCGAAAAAGAGATGCCTAGTTATTGCCTTTTTTGGGAGGTTGGTGTGGAATCGGGGTGCGTGGGGCAAGGGAAAGATAGAAGGATGTGTTTTAGGACTCTGTGAGAAAAAAATACATGCGAAGAGAGGGGTAGGTGGTGGACGTTGAATAAAAGCGCCCCTGAAACAAAGCCAAGTGAGAGCCACACGTTGTCCCCACGCTACGACGTGTGACCGCATCAGGACTCTGCTGCTAGCAAACGTCTCGAGGCAAAGGGAGGCAGAGGGCACATGGTTGCGAAGATCTGCCCCTTGCTGGATTGCGTTTGTGTATATATGTGTGTGTGTGATGTTGTGGGGTCGTGACAGCAAAAGTCGACGGTACGTGAATGTCGAGTCAGAAAAGCCGGTATTGGTCCAAGTATCGGGACTGGATTGCTGAAACGGATGTCCACTTTTTTGGGGGTTACACTATGTCGAGGTGACGCGGGTGTGATGCTGATGTTGTATTGGTGAAAAGAGAGAGTGGGAGAGAGATGCTGGAAACTTGAAGAAGAAAGATGTTCGCGGACAGAAACAATCAAGAGCTGCGTGCGATGTGTTTCAATTCCAAAGTTTACTCCTCGTCCTCCTCGGCATCGTCACCGCCAGCGGCCTCGGCAGCAGCACGGGCACGCTTGCGCTTGACACGACCGGCACGGGCACCGCCGTAGGGGGAGGTGAGGGCGAAGTCGATGTGCTTCTGGGAGTCGAGACGAACGACGAAGGAGGGAACGTTGACGATCTGACGGCCGACGCGGATGTGTCGCTGCCAGATGAGGACACGGGCGTGGTGGATGGACTTGGCGAGGCCGGACTTGAAGACCTGGGTCTGGAGACGACGCTCGAGGAAGTCCTCGATCTTGAGGGCCAGCACGTAGTCGAGGCGCATGCGGGTCTCGTCCAGCACGCCGATGCGGACCAGACGACGGATGATGGCATTACCCTCAAACAGACGCTTGGGGTCCTTCTCGTCGAGCTTGAGCAGCTCACGAGCAGCACGTCGGATCTTGGAGAGCGTAAGCGCAATGCGCCAGATCTCTCGCTTGTTGCGCAGACCGTACTCACCAGCGAGCTTCAGCTCGCTGTCGAGTCGGGCCGACTCGAACGGTCGTCGGGGCACCTTGGCGGTCTTGGACTGCTTTCGCGGGGCACGCGGCATGTTGAACGTCTACAAATATGGTGGAGAAGATAGTGGTCGAGACGGTGAGCAAGAAGGTCGATTCCAACCTATCCGCCCCCCAACGCACACCCCTCGATGCCACCTGGAGCTCGGCTTGACTTGGGCCTTGACTTGGGCCTTGACTAGTCTGGCTTGCTTGCCTGCCTGGGCTCTAGCAGGCTTGCGGCGCTGGCCGTCTTGTCTGGCTGTCGGGCCATGAGACTCGAGTGCCCAGTGGTGAATAATGGCCTTTGCCGTTGGGTTGGCTGATCTGCCAATTTGTCGATTGAGCCGACTGTCTGTCAGACCTTCGACGAGACAGGCGGATGGGGGCTGTTCTCCGCAGCTGCAACGGTCACTTGACAGGGGAGTGCCTCAATAGCCTCGAATTTCAGTCGGATCCGTGTCAGACTCGAAATTTTCGTGTGGACCAATATTCAGCACGTGATACGAAAGCACCAAGCTTGTGACCTCGGCCGAGGAAGATGGAAAGGCACTAGACCGCGATTGCAAGTTGCGTTGTGCATCAGGCCAGTGAATGGGACCAAGAGTCTGCCTGGCAGATCGAGTAGCTGCCGTTGTGCCCCTGCTCATTTGGCCCACTCGGACCGACAGCCTCGAACGGCTTGAGAACGACAGCCACACCGAATCAGCCAGGCAGCCAGGCAGCCAGCTTCGCTTCACTGTAGTTGAGCCAAGAGGGAGAGTTACAGCAGCCGGACTTTTGTGTCTGTCAGGTCGAAAAGTTACTGAGAGTCGAGTCGAGTGGACAAATGCCAACCAAGCGGCAAGAGCAACGAGCAGCCTGCCAGTCAGTCCGCACACAGCGAGAGAGTGAGAGCGAGCCGTCGACCCCATCGTTGCTAGGCGTGATCCGAAACCATCCTTCTCGTCGTCATCCACCCACCCCCCTCAAGAGATCAATAAGTCACAATGCCTGTAAGTTGATCATCGACATGCACGCCGAGATCCAACATCAACCAACATCACTGCTATCATGGTCCCATAGACGTCGTTGGAGAGAGAGAGAGAGACGGAGAGTTCGAACGGAACAGGAGGAATGTTGGAAAAGATACGGAATATACACAAGCCAACACCGACAGCATCGACATGATGTCCAGAACGGAGTAGGACGACCACTCGCGCCCTTTTGGAGCATCGTACTGGCATCGTAGATCACCATAAAGCGACACATTGCAGATCGAGACGACTTTTTGGCGAATATGCGCTGCTAGGCTCAGCAACCCACAATACAACATCGACAATCACCACTCGGGAGCAGCCACAACATATAAGGGAGGTGTACATGGAAGGCACACTGTATGAACTGGGATTATACTGCACCATACACGGTCCTCCATGTGATTCGGACTGTATCTATCGACGAATTCTCGAATCGTTGGCGGCTCGGAAAGGAAAAGTTTTGGAGACCATGATGCTTTGATGGACGTTTTGACAACATGGATCTCGTGTCCTACCGACCGTATGCTGCCACAGTAGTAGCAACTGAACCGACAGCACAGGATACTGACCTCGACCATTCGACTCTTGTCAACATCTGTATACAAACAATGAATACGAATGTGTGGCTTTCACATTGTTGATTCGACGCAACAACAGCACTCTTTCGGTTACCGGGCGCGTACCCGCCACCTGTTTGCCCGCAAGTTCCGCCAGCATGGCCCGATCAAGCTGTCGACCTACCTGCGACCGTTCCACGCGGGCGACATTGTGGACATCAAGGCCAACGCCGCTGAGCAGAAGGGCATGCCGCACAAGTACTACCACGGCCGAACGGGTGTTGTGTTCAACGTCGCCCCCCGTGCCGTCGGCGTGATCATCTACAAGATCGTCGGCAACCGCTACATCGAGAAGCGCGTCAACGTCCGCATCGAGCACGTCAAGCACTCCAAGTGCCGTGACGACTTCCTCCAGCGTGTCAAGCGCAACGCTGAGCTCAAGAAGGAGGCAAAGGCAAAGGGCGAGCGTGTCCAGCTCAAGCGTCTCCCCGCCGCCCCCCGTACCGCCCACACCATCTCCCTCAAGGGCAACGCCCCCGAGACCCTCGCCCCCCAGGCCTACGACACCTACATCTAATGGTTTTTCGTCTCCCCCCACGAATTCCATTCAGTTGTGGCCCTCTCTTCCTTCTTATTGCAGTCTCTCTCTCTCTCTTTACTCCACCTCGGGCAATCCTCTTTTTCTCTCTCTCTCGCTCGTCAACAATCATCTCTTGCATTTGATCCATCATCCGCCCACCTTGTACTTTTGTATCTCTCGACAAATCAAAAACTCAACAAATTGGGACCCATCCAACGTTTTCTGCCCGTACCAGCCTGATTGGTCACAGGTCTCGATCCCTCGATTTCCGAAACCGAAACTGAAATCGACGAGCAGTATCAGCACCAGCAAAAGCGACATCCCCGCCCTCGACATCCGTCATTCTCCTCTCGATCTAGCTCGACACGTCTGACGCTCAACGAACAGCAGGGCCGCTTTTCCTCCCCCCCTCCGACCTCAAAACCATACGCACATACATACATACACACATACGCATATTCGCAGTATTACTCCATGTTGCATCTCGACGTGGTGTAGCTTGGCTCACTGGATGCGCGCTCTCGGGGGTCCCTAGTGGCTGGCTGTTGACCAGGCCGGTTCCACTTGGGGAGCTTGCAGAGCGTCAGTCCGGTGGTTCTCTGGGTTGCCAAACCCAAAAAAATTGTCAATGACTTTCCATTTCTCTCTCTCTCTCTCTCTCTCTCTTTGCTTCTTGCTTGGTCTTGACTTGGGCGGTCTGTGTTCAGCAGGGCTGTATTGATCGTGTCGGGGTGTCTTTTCTGGGAGTCAACATTGTCAAAGCTAAGAGATCCATATAACCTTTATGGATTAACGAGTGTATCGAGTCTGTCCAGACCAAGGCCGAAGACAGGCCAGCCTTCGATAATAGAATGTCAGATCAAAATGACACACGCTTGCATGTCAAATCCTAAATTTTGATCTGACACCCAGCCGCCGTGCTGTGAAATCTGACACGAAAGTGAAAGCACGATCTTGGATTCACTCTTCTCGGATTCGGAGAGAAACGGACGGCACCTCCGCAATCGTAGGTGTACCAGTCGTGTGTCACTTGTACTGTACAGTAGCCGACTGCGAGCTGACGCCCGGGTAGACCGGATCGCTTGTGAGGCCATGCGCTTCCTACGCTTTCAACATGTGAATCCCTTCCCCACCCCGCTCCCCGAGTACAGTACTGTAGCATCATGATGCGGCGCGGTAAAGTAGCAGTAAATCTAGTGTTCTCCCACTTGCCCTCTGCTCGACGTTGCTCATCGAGATCTGCAATGTACGATACAAAGAGCTGCTGCTACTATAGCAGCCAGATTGTGTGTGTGTCTCTCTTTCTCTTTTCATATAGCCTGAGCCGATGCAAAAGTGAGTGAGTCCTCTCCCTTCGCGGAGACGTGCCTGTATACAGTAGTACAGTACCAAGGCCGTGTCGTGCGACCTGGATTGATGGTCCGGGGTAAAGGAGCGGTGGAACCCATCTTCGGCATCTGCTTTTCGCCTCTGAGCGTTCACATGTGCATTCGCATTTCTGACGAGCCCTTGTCACCAGAGATCAACATATAAGTCTTGAGCCCTTGAAAGCCCTGTCCGTCTACGATCCACCTTGACTCTTTTTCCCCCCCTTACGATCCCAGACCTACACGATTTTCGCCAGCCTCATCCAAGAAAAGCCGCAAGACAAGGCCACACTACACTACTGCACTACAGTACCAGCTGTAGAGTCCAGCAGTCGTCCAGTCGGCAAAAAGGGTCCTAATTCCGAAGGCCGGTAAATCTCCCGATCTCGCAAAGTACACCAACCACACTACCTGTATACTGCACGACTGCCTTTGCAGAATTCGGTCAACCCAGTCTACTGTACATCGCCGGCCCACTGTTCGGTACTGGCCTGCAAGTACCCCGCACGACCAGGTTCGGCTGTACATCGTAGCAAACTCGTACCAACGGTTGGTGTTGGTGTCGGGTGGTGGTGCAACTCGCAATCTCACTCGCCAGCTTGCAAAGTGGGCCATCGGTGCAGTGCGCTGCTCCACTTTTTGCGATTTTTGAATCTCTCTTTTTCGCCAAGCGAGGCAAAGGTCAGAGGTACTGTAGCGCTTTCACCGGATTTTTGGGTGCTGCTTCTGTACTGTATTTGGTACTCTGCTGCTGCACTGGGGGAGAACTGTAGGCCTCATTAATTCTGACTGGCGGCCGTCAGATTCGTGTTCGGAGCTTGGGCCGCGTGTCGAGACTCTCAAAACCCGTATACAGTACGCAGGTCACACGCATAGAGAGACGGGCCTGATCTGCAACTGCAACTGCAGCTACAGTACTGTACTTTGCGACTGTGAGTACTATCCTGTACTGTACTGTACTGTACAGTACTCGGTACCCGCTCGACTTTCATTTTTCTTTGAACCGGAGCGTCCCGAGTCACAAGGCATCGGACATCCTGCATCCAGTCACTCTGCCGCCAGAATAACCACTTCTCCGAAACACGCTGCAGCCAAATTCTGGGACCAACCCCCCCACGCTATCTCCAGCATCAACCCCTTCCCGAACTGTCGTACAGGTAGAGATCCAGCTTCCTGTCCCTTTTACAACAGCGTTGCATTCAAGCTCTTTAGCTTTAGCCCCCCACAATCGCGCGGTCTTGTTGCATTCCCTTGGCAGCACGGCTAGACAATACTGATCACGGCGATACAGCCCTGCACGCGCTTCGACCTTCAACGCTGCACCAAGGTTCACTTTCAAGCGAGATTCCCGGAACACGAGCAAGAACGGAGCTAGATCGCAAGCTGGGCATCGAACAAGGGTCATCGCGATATCTCTCTGCATTAGACTCTGTACTGGAACCCTGCTGGCCGGCGACACATGACTCCTGAAGCTTTGTAGCGAGTGCTAAAGTTTGTCGCATCCCAATTCGAGCGAGCAGATCACCCGTTGCCCGCACTGCAAACATGACCTCGGAACCGCCGATACAGACTCCCTTCGGCTTCACACGGTCGAGCCAGGCGTCCACCTCGGCATCTACGCTCGAGAGCTTTCTCGAATCCTCATTTCTGCCGCCCGCGGTACCGTCACAGCTCAGCCCTCTGCAACTCCCACAGTCGGGTGCATCCGATGCCGCTCGACCATGGCTCCGAAGAGTCGCACTCCACCGCAGTGTAGCACCGCACTTGCATCAGCACGGTCGCAGCAACTCGGCATCCAGCTCCTCTCTCGACGCCGCTTCGGCAGCTCCCTCGACGGGATCCAGAGACGTGGAAAGGATGGAGGCTGCAAGGCGACAGGCTGAGCGCGTGGCTGGCAGCAAATTCACCTCTGGTGGCTCTAGAGGCGCTGCAGACTTGGCCTCCTCCTCCTCGCCAGGCAGCGCTCTGTCTTCGCAGAATGAGGCAGCAAGAGCACAGGCCTACGAGCAGGTCCACGCATCCTCCTCCGCTCACGACGACGACAGCGACGACAACCACGACAGCCATGCCGCTTCGCAGTCTGCCCACCCACACCATGGCACCAACTCTGCGTTTCTGATCACCTACTTTGTCGCTGGTGGTGCAGCGGGTGCTACGTCCAGGACCGTCGTCTCGCCCCTGGAAAGGCTCAAGATCATCATGCAGGTGCAGCCGCAACGCAAGTCTGCGTCTGGAGGCGCGGCAGGCTCTTCAGCGTCCGGATCGGGAGCAGCGGCCGCTGCCAACAAGCGAGCCTACTCTGGCGTCTACGGCGGCCTCGTCAAGATGTGGAAGGAGGAGGGTTTTGCAGGCTTCATGCGCGGCAACGGCATCAACTGTCTCCGAATCGCTCCGTACTCGGCAGTCCAGTTCACCACCTACGAGATGTGCAAGACCTGGCTCAAAGAACACAGCCCCACGGGCGAGCTCGATGTCATCAGCAAGCTCACCGCCGGCGCCATTGCCGGTATCGCGTCGGTGGTGAGCACGTACCCCCTCGACCTGGTTCGGTCCCGCATCAGCATCGCTTCCGCCAACATGTACAACGAGGCAAAGTCGGTCGCTGTCGACGCTGCTGCCGCTGCAAAAACCCCGCCTCCTCCAGCCACCGAAGCAAAACCCCCCGCCAAAATAAGCCAAGAGGTCCTCAGAGCCCAGATCGCAGAACGCCAGAAAAAAGTCCCCGGAATCTGGAACATGACCAAACAGGTATACACGGAAGAAGGCGGGCTGCGCGGACTCTACCGGGGGTGCGTCCCCACCTCGGTCGGCGTTGCTCCGTACGTCGCTCTCAATTTTTACTTTTACGAAGCAGCGCGCAAGTTCGCAATGCCGTTGGACGGGAGCGAGCCGTCGGCGCTGGTGAAGCTGGGGTGTGGTGCTCTCGCCGGCTCCATCTCCCAGACCGTCACTTATCCGCTCGATGTCCTCCGCCGTCGCATGCAGGTCGCCGGCATGAAGGACTCCGCTGAAAAACTCGGCTACAAGGACAAAAACGCTATAGACTGCATCAGAAACATCGTCCGTGCCGAAGGCGTCACCGGACTATACCGCGGCCTACTCCCAAACTTGCTCAAAGTCGCACCCTCCATAGGCACCAGTTTCCTCACCTACGAGGCTGTAAAGTCCTTCTTGGAATCCCACATGGACGACTTGCATCTCTCCCACTCTGCCACCGATACCGGCAAATCGACCTAACCTATTTCCCATTTGGGCCATCACTGCATCCCATCAATCCCCCCTTTCAACCGACCCGAAAAGATCGCAATGTTTCCAAATCTATCCCCCACCACATCCAACATTCATTATACTCAACTTTGACGCATCAAATGACCTCACTACACAACCACGATCACGCTTTCTTTCTGCATGGGCACAATTCCCTCCATCAAACCAAAGCCACATTTTGTCTTGTGAAAACCCCGCGTTGCTACGGTCAGTGGAGATCAAGAGTCTAGCAGTACAAGGGGAAATTTGGCTGAAAGAATAATGGGTGGGGGGGAAGGCGTGACTGTGGTCTGTGGTGATTCCTACGGCCAAAGATTTTGGTGGTGATGAAGAACAAGGACAATGGAACGTCGTATTGGTGCGATGAATGACGACGGTAAATTAACCCATAGGACCTTCGCTCTTGAGGGAGGATCTACCAGCGCGCAGGATTTCGTCGACCGAGAGGAGGTTTGACGCGATAACCGCCGAGCTGTGCAGCATATGTCTCTTGACACGGTAGTTGTCCCAGACGCCTTCCGCAATGGGGTCCATGGGTTCACCGGTCTGTACGTCCAGGCCAACGATGTTGCCCTCCGCCGTCTCGTCCTGCAGAGCCACAATGCAGTCCTGCACATCGAATCCCGAGTTGGACGCAAGCGTCTTGGGAATCACGAGCATCGCATCCGCAAAAGCCTGCACACCCAACTTGGTGCGACCCTTGGCGGACTTCTTCACCTCGTTGACCAGATAGTTGCTCGCCGAGACCTCGAATGCACCACCGCCGGCAATGAGCGTGGTGTCCTCGATCGCATTCTTGACCGAGCGCAGACCATCGCGCACTGCATCCTGAATCTGGTTCATAGTATGGGCATTCGGGCCCTTGATGAGAATGGTGACCGACTTGGGATCCTTGCACTCTTCGACGAAGGTGTACTTTTCCTCGCCCAGCGTGTGCTCGTACACGAGACCGGCGTATCCCAGAACGTCTGGGCTGAGATCGTCGACCGAGTTCTGCGCCACACCGCCACAGCACAGCTGAAGACGTTCCATGTTTCTCCTCTTTGCGCGTCGGAGGGCGAGAATACCGTTCTTGGCAAGAATGTCGAGCGACATGGGATCGATACCTTTTTGGTTGAAGATGACAAAGTTTTTCTTCTTCTCGTTGGATCCCTCCGTGGGGGCATCACAGACCGCCTGCTTGAGCTCGACAATCTTCTTGAGCTTGGCATCGACGAACCGACGTTCGCTCTCGACCAGCTTCTCTCGCTGCTCGGCCGACGAGTAGAAGAATCCGGAGTTGACCTCTGTCTTTTCGTACTCTAACGAGACATTGAGCGTGAGCACAAAGGCGTTTTCGACGCGCTTGGGCATGTCGGCATGACGAGCGCCGTGGTCGAGTACGAGGCCGCGGACGAGCTGGGTGTCGGTGTCGGTCTTGTGCTGCATCTTCATGATCTCGACCATGTGAAGGTCGATGGGGTCCTTGATGTTCCACTCCGAGACACTCTCGCTGCTGCCGTCGGCCTTGGGTGCTGGTGCCTCGATGGTCGAGGTGGTGGCGGGCTTGATGGCGAGAACGGCATCGACAATGTCGGCAGCGAGCTGGGTAGCCAGCTTGGGGTGGAGCTTGGTCGAGAGCGAGGTGGTTGCGACGGACACAAGAAGAGCGCGGTCGATGGTGGGGCTCTTCTTGAAGTCTTCCAGGAACTTGAGAGCGCCGGCCTTGGCAACGTCGAAGCCCTCGCTAATGACACGGGGATGAACGCCCTCCTGAATGTATCTCTCTGCCTGCTTGAGCAGCTCACCGACGAGGAGAACTACCGAGGTGGTGCCATCGCCACACTGCTCATCCTGTGCGACGGCGGTACGCGCAATCATGGCGGCAGTCGGGTTCTGGATCTGCATCTCTGTCAAGAGGACCTTGCCGTCTTTGGTCATCTTGAGGTTGCCGGAGCCGTCAACGAGCATCTTGATGGTGCCACGAGGACCGAGGTTGGACCGCACCACTTGCGCCAGGCCGATGGCACCGGCAGTGTTGACCTGGAGAGCCTGCGTCCGACGCACGGACTCGGCCCTAGGGTTGATGAGTTCGATGGCCGACATGGTGACTGCCTGGCTGTGCGACTAGGCCGAATGCGCAGCAGAGGAGAGATTCAATCGATTCGAAAGACTTGATGCCAGAATGCCGATGTTATATAGTCTGTAGCGGACCTGAAAGCACTGCGCGGCTTGGAAGGGAAAGCAAATTGGACGGTGCTTGCAGACGAACGAGCCTTTTCCACGGCAGTCGGATCAAATAGGTGACAAGATGAGGGTCGATGATGGAGATGGTGTAGGAATGCAAGAGATAGACTGCTTCTGCTGAGGTGTTGGTCTCGCGGCTGAGCATTGACTAGAGACGGCTTTGCTCCGAGTACAGTAGTGATTTTGAGCGAGGGAGTG
Organism: Testicularia cyperi; assembly: GCA_003144125.1. Taxonomy (NCBI): domain Eukaryota; kingdom Fungi; phylum Basidiomycota; class Ustilaginomycetes; order Ustilaginales; family Anthracoideaceae; genus Testicularia; species Testicularia cyperi. The sequence continues at coordinate 754,067 of KZ819190.1, forward strand.
AGTGTGAATACAGTACTGTGTGTGCGCGTGTGCAGGGCCTGCGCACGATCGCAACTCTCTTTCGAAGCTTTCTTCTTGGAGAAGCGAGCAGAGCGCAAAGGCTCTTTGTGTGATGCCTGCACACTTAGACTACTCACTCGCTGTGTGTCTCTCTACTCGTGCGTGCGCGTCTGGAAGCGCGAGGAAGGAATATCCGCGCTCTGCTACTGTAGTACAGTACTGGTACAGTACAATTGCAGGCTCAGTTCTATCATTCTTCATTGGACTCGGACGAGAACTCGGCCTAACATTTGTTCTGCCGACGTTGGCCATGCATCCGCCTCGGGGGAAATCTTACATCAGTGATTGCTTCGAGAAATCTCACATGTGTTGGACAGGCGCATTTGAGCTTGCTTGCTGGCTTGCCGTCGTGCTGCGAAATAAGTCAGACCTGGTCGGCGAACTGTACATGAGTGGTAGACATCATCTTTCGACTGAGGTCTGAGCGCGTTGTCAGACTGCTCGTTGCTCCTTGCGATGGGATAAAGATTGCAAGGAGATCATCAATGGATGAGCTGCTTTCGACTCGGATATACGGCTCTCCTTTCGGGTCTCGATCGGGCATTGTTTCCAAGATGCAATGCAGCTGCAGGTGCGGGCCGAACCCCTTGCTTGCGATCGGGCAGATCGGACCGGACTGCTCCTATCGTCAACGAGAGATCAGCTTGCACCTCGCCCGCCATCACATCTGCCGCTCCTTTTTCATGATCCAAGCCCCTGTTCATAATCACTAGATCTCGAATTGCAGAGGAAAGGTGGATTAAGCTATCTCTCCATCAGCCTGAACAATGAAGGCAAATTGCTAGATGCAAAACCCTTGTCTAGTGTCCCGCTCACCGAAGGTAAAGTTGGACCAGATTACATCTCGAGGTTGCTCCAAACGTGTTCATCGGAAGCTCCCTGTCATGTGCCCTGGTTGCCGCACTATTGCCAACCCAGCTCATCCCGTAAATAGTTCAAGACCAAGCAGTGGACACAAAAGCAAAACGAGCGAAAGCATGTGTCTAGACAAGGATCACGGATCTAGGAACGTGCGTAGATGCAGAAACGGCTCGCTTAGGGGTCGCGGTAGACTAAACGTTCGTAACTTTTCAGACATGAACAGAACAACACTAGTATCGCAGTAAGGTAGATTAATTTGGTTGAAGTGTGGCCAGGATCATTGCTGCTCTACATGTTGTCTGAGCCGCCTTATGCAGTGTGCAGATTTGTAGGACGTCCTTGCAGCTGTGCCTTGACTTTGGCTACAGAACAATTCAGTTGTCGACAGACTGCTGCCGGAAATAGCCGGGAGAATTACACCTAGACATTCGTCCTCATCATCTGCAGAATTGACGCACGCAGTACGAGAGCTGAGATGCCGTCCACGCACCTGTCAGGACGAGCGAGTGACGGTCAGCTTCGAGCAGCTCCATCACAGTGACTAGACTGAAGTGTTCTGTTCTGCAGTCGACGTGGACAGCATGATGCCAAAATGAAGGATCAGTACGAGCTAACTGGGCTGGAGGGTATGCTGCAGCTAGAGCTGCTGCGTTGGGCAGGGTGCAGGCCAAGGGGTACCACGTGAGATTACGGACACGCCGGTGGGAGTCGCAGTGTAGTGTGGTGACTGCCAGAAAGAACAAAGTGGTCGCTCGTACGGAGACAGAAGCACGGTGACGAAATCGGGTGGTGGAATCGTGGCTGACAATTTCGCGTTCCGACCGGGATCAGAATCAGAATAATCAGAATATTGAGAATATCAGGAGCATGTGTCGTGTCGCCAAGTCAGGTGCGGTCTCTCTTTGTGCCGAATTGACCCCCCGCCTTGGCCGTGATGCCGGCAACCGTCATGATGAATGGCTCACTCACTAAACGTGCAGCGCAGCGCCTTCCCTCTTCCTCTGCACATGACTGTGTTTATCTTCATCTTTGCGGGCAGAGCGGCGTCACGCCGATTGGCGATGCTTGAAGAGCCGACCGGCGTTGCACTAGGTAACAGTTTGAACCATCGCAAGGTCACAAGCGAAGTGCAAACAGCAAGGGCAGAGCTGGGTCAAATATAGACACAAGATTAGCGGCAGATAGGAAAGAGCAGGGCAAGATAGAGAGATGGAGGCATGAACGTGCCCCGCCTGCCGAGAAGCGGGGCCAAGTGTGGTGGCTTGGCTGGCTGGCTGGCTGGGTGACTAGTGATGGCAGCAGGCAGGCAGGATGGTCGGAGGCCAAAGAAAGAGAGAGAGAGAGAGAGAAGAGTGAAATATGTGCGGACCGGCGTCATGGATTGCAGGTTCCAACAGGGCCATTTGGCCTGCGCGTTTGCTTGGCTATTCATGGTTGCGTCTGGACGGGGCGCATGGACCACCGTCTGCTGTAGTGCTGTACTGTACTGTACTGCAAGCTGACTTGACTTGTTTCCGTGGTCCGTCGTCCGTTTGGCTGCAAGTCTGCTCGGGAATCGATCCTGGCGACCCTCATCCTCTCGGATCTGGAATCTGTCACTTTTGGCTCTCGCGCACTCGAGCTCGCATTTTCGCTCTGTTTGAACTCTGGTGTGTTTCGCTTTAGATGCATGGATTTGTGAGCGTGGGTCCCAAAAACCCTGTAACGCGCCTTGTCCGTCGGGCCTAGCCGAAGCCCTGAAGTCTCCAAGTCCTGCGTACCTGTCCGTCTGTCAGCCCTGTCTGACCGAATGCACCCGTTGCTGGACCGCAGTCGAGACCCTTTTACACGGTAAATGGCCCTGTCCGGCCAGTACAGGCCAGTGCGGTACACCAGTGCGGTACAGCATGACTCTCGTGGTTCTTGTTGAGCCAGTGGCACAGACCTCGTCGGTCGTGTTGCGCAACGCTGCGCAGATTCTGAACTTCTCCAGGTCAGTTCTGTCCTGTTCAGCACAGTACTCGGTTGCCGTCCGATGGTCCGAAGTGTGAGGGCAGCTTCGAGTCGGAGATTCCGTCGCCTACTGTCGGCGTCAGGAAGCCCTGTCCCTATTTGTGCGATGGTTCGCTCGTCAAGCTACTATTGTACAGTACAGTAGCTGTATGCTTCGTCTTCGGCCGCCCCTCTCTTCCCTGCTCAGTCAGTTGCCAATCGCCGACGTGGATGTATGGCAGTGTCTCTTGGATCTTCTTCCTCTTCTTGGATCCCCACGCTTCCAATCCCTTTCTCCCCACCACCACCACCACCTCCTCCATCACCCCATCACTATCCTCTCTTGAGGTGTCTTTTGCCTTGCCTGTCGATCGTCGTCCTCGAAACGTCGCTAACGAACCCGTAGCATCCATCGCCGAACCTCTCGTTCTCCGACATCTTCAACCTTCCTGCCTCCTGATCTCCCAGATCTTGATCAGCACTCCACCGCTGCCATAGAACATACCCGCTACGGATCGACTTGCCGCCGTCGCTTTGCATTTCTCAACATGGCCGATCGCAACCACCCCTCGGCTAAGCCGGCCGCACGCACGGTACTCAACCTCGGCAACTTGCCCCCCAAGAAGCAGGGCTTCGGATCCGTCGCTGTAAGTAGATTGTGTTCCCGCTTCAGCTTCCTTCCTTTAGACTTGGTCCAGATGTAGCTGACTCTAGTGTGACCCGGTCTTTGTGCCCCTCGCGCCAAAATGCACGCGACCCTATACCTCTGCTTCTGTTCTCGGCTGCATCAGCAATATGCACGAACACCCTCGAGAGTCGACCCCAACAACCCGCCTTGGCCTGCATACCGAGGCTACCACGAGTTCTCGTTCGCCCACGAGACCATGGGCAAGCGTCTCCCTACCATTCTTGGCAAGGCCGTCGACGACGTGATCAAGACGCTCAATGAGCAGTACGAGGAGGAGAAGATTCTCGATCTCGCAAAGTGCATCGAGCGCATGCAGGCGCTCATGGAGGACCTCCAGAAGAACGCAAAACTGCGTCCCATCATCGACGACGGCGAGGGAGACATCCCGCTCTGGAACAAGGAGATTGCCCGGTTCTTCCGCGGCAAGGACTTTATGAACGCTCCCTGGCTCTTTGCCGAGGCCTACAAGTACCGCCGACTGCACGAGTGCTTCAGCGTGTCCAAGTACTGGAAGGACTACGACGTCTTTTTCCGCCAAAAGTGCGACACCTTCTCGCGCTCCGGCACCGCCGTCTTTGAGCTTTCGACCCGCTTCGCCGAGCCCTTCGCCTACGAGGCCGGCGCGAGCGAGGACCAGAAGCTCAAGGCGCGCGAGCTTATCTTCCACGAGCTCACTCAAGTCTGCCTGTGGGGTAACGCCACCGACCTGTCGCTGCTGATCAACATGACCGAGGACGACATCAAGAACCTCCAGTCGACCGGAGGCGAGCATCTGGCTGCCACGGAGAAGAACATTCTCGGCAACCACCTCGACCGACTCTGGAAGCTCGTGGCCAACATGAAGGGCGGCCGAATCGACTTTGTGCTCGACAACGCCGGTTTCGAGCTGTACTGTGACTGCGTCTACGCCGACTGGCTCATCCAGTCGGGCATTGCCAGCTCGATTCACTTCCACGGCAAGCGCTTTGCCTGGTTCGTCTCGGACGTGACGCGCAAGGACTGGGACTGGCTGCTCAACTCGATGCTCTATGGCTCGCTCTTTTCGCAGGCCAGCGACGCCGAGGTGCAGTCGCTCAAGCAGATGGGTCTGCGCTGGAAGGACTACGAGCGCAAGGGCCAGTGGGTCTACGAGCAGCACCCCTTCTGGTGCACGGGCTACACGTTCTGGAGCATCTCGCAGGAGGCTCCTGATCTCTTCCTCCACCTTGCCGACTCGGACCTGGTCATCTTCAAGGGCGATCTCAACCACCGCAAGCTCACGTACGACTGCCAGGCTCCCTCGGACACGCCGTTCGACATGGCCATCGGTCCCCTTGCCAGCGAGGACGGCGCACCTCCCGTCGCCTCGCTCCGAACCATCAAGTCGGACGTTGTCGTGGGCGTCCCCGGCGATGTCTCGGACAAGCTCGACTCGGAGGAACCCGGTTGGCGCATCAGCGGCAAGTATGCCGTCGTTCTCCTCTCTGACGGCCTTCCCGGCAAGCCCGTCAGCTTTGGCCAGCAGTAGACAGCACAAGACCCGTCCCTTCAAATGCTTCTTTTCTGCTCTTGGTCTCTACAACGTGCCGAAATGTGTCGCTCGCTTCCGCCCCTTGCTGAGCGCAGGAGAGAAGAGAAGGAGAAGCACATACACTCATCTCATGATCACCTGATGCTCGCACACCTTTGCACAACCCGCCCTGTCTTCCGAGGGGAAACGTTGCAAAGTGCACCACATTCTAATGCCTTATGTCCCATCCCATCCTCATACACATGATTTGTCGAATTCCAATCTTGAGCTATCGAGCTACGGATACACGCTGCTCAGTTTGCACGTACGTGTTTGTTTAGAGTTCCTCTCTCCAATGAAGAAGCGATTAAAATGGCTGCGAATTAGAGGCTTGAGAATGCAGGGTTGGATAGAATACATGGATTGTGACGGAGAACCAAGATGCAAGGGGGTGGGAGTGGGTGACACGAAGCATGGGGAAAAGAATGGAGCGTGCGGGCGCGCGAGAGATAGAGAGAGAGAATGAGAGAGAACGAAGAGCAGAAGAGACTGGAGGAAGGGGGTAAATGAGGACTGTGCTGGGTCAAGGTTTCTTATTCGTCGTCGTCGTCGTCGTCGTCGTCGTCATCGATATCGACCCTGTTCTTCTTCTCGACCCGACTAGCAGCGATGATGTCTTCGTGCGAGAGTTTAAGTTTTTCCTTTTGGGTCTGAGAGGCAGCGGAGGCTTGTTGAGTGAGACGGGAGGATTTGGTCTTTGCTCTCTGCTGGTCGACGTGGTCTTGGGTGGATTGGGGCTGGTTGCTCCACTGGAGTACGAGATGGCGGCCGAGCAGGTGTGTGTGTTTGAGCGCCTCGAACGCCGACTGTGCTTCTCTCGCAGATGTATACTCCACAAACCCAAAGCCGCGTGTCGAGTTGTCGAACTTCTTGGGCAGTCGAACCGACTTGATCTGTCCCTGCGACGAAAAGAGCTGTCGTACATCGCGCTTGGTTGCTTCAAACGGCAGATTCTTGATGAGGATCTTTGTAGCCTCGCCCCGCGCGGCGGTTGATTTCGCACTCGCTGACGCACCCGCGGTAGTCGCAGCATCACTATTGTTCCTCCTAGCAAACGTCACGGCAAGCGTATGTCCATCGACCACTTTCCCGTCCATGACCTTGAGGGCGGATTTGGCAGCAGAGATGCTCTGGAAGCCCACAAAGCCGTAGCCCATCGAGAGACGCGCACCCGGTCGTTTCGGGTCGGGTTTCGTCTGCACCCGCGCAAATGCAAAGTCGGAGAGTCCGTGCAACGCCCCCGCCAACCGCTCCGAGGAAGTGGCAAACGAAAGATTCTTGACAAACAGCGTGGCTCCATCCGCCGCTTCCGCCTCCTCCTCCCCGACATCGGTGGCGTCCAGCGACACAGCAGTAGCAGTAGCAGTAGCAGCCGCGGATTTCGACTCCCCGATACTCTTGCCCACCAGGGGCGCCTGTTTGATCGTCTTTTGCCTCTCCCCTTCCTTGCCCTCCTGGTCCGGATTCGAAGGGGCAAAGAGTCCCACAGGTGCCTTCTCCAGATACAGAATCCCGGTGCGGAAGCGCTTGTACGCAATCGCGCGGAAGGCCAACCTGGCTTCGGCCACCACCGGCATCTCCACCACCGCAATCGTCCCACTCGGAGGTATCAACACCTTGTCCACCTCGCCGTGCTCTTCAAACAGCTTCTGCACCTCTTCCACCGTAGTGCCGTACGGGATGTTTTTGACGAGGATCGTGGTGTCGGATCGCTGGGCTCGTGCACGTGGGGTCCTGTTGCTGCCATCGCCTCCGTCGCCATTCCCCGACTCGAACGCGTCGACATTGATACCCTCTTGCTGGAAAAACTCCTTGGTTTCCTGGATAATCCTCGTCTCGGCTAGCGCTAGACGAACAGCAGCGTTATCCGACCCGCCATCCGCACCGGCACCGGCAGCAGCCGGATTGAGAATGTCGGACTTTTCCACGCCAAGCCGGTCAGCAATGGACGAGGCAACAGCATCCGAAGACATGTAGAGCATAGACCAGTTAAAGTCCTTGGCTGCATCCTGCTTGCGCAGCTCGAGTCGAGCCTGCTTGAGCGACTTTTTCCTATCGCCTTCCAGCGCCCCCTCGCCCACCGCCGACTTGGCATCCTGCGTAATGGCAGGGATAATGTGCATCAGTCGACCCTGGAACGTCGCGCCATCCTTGGCCCGGTATGCCGCCAACGCCGCCGTCGCCTCCGCAAACGAAATAAACGCAATCCCCTTGGCCGACTTGGTCTGCTTGTCTAGCGGGATATGTGCCTGTGTTTGTATTTCGTTTCGAGATTCAGTCAAATCGTCAAAGTCAGCTTCCGTTTTCTTGCGCATCTTTTCAGTAGCAATGTGATGCCACAGAGACACCCGGCAAAAATCCCCGACAACGACAACGACGACAACAACACGAGACAGTGTTGGCGCAATCCAGCAAGATTCAGGAGTTTTACTATCTAGATTCCAGTATTTCCTCAGCACGGCGACATCCCCAAAAAAAGGGGAGCGCTCTGCTGTCCCTATACATGTTTTGTCATCATTCGAATCTGGAAGCGGCGCCGTCTGTGTTGTCGTCGTGTGTCGTGTGTCGCGTTTCAGTTGCCAAGCTTCCAACGCCTCACGGGCAGAAGGCATAAAGCAGAACAGAAAAACAAACAAACATGCCATCCGAACCATAGAGAGAAAAAAAAAAAAAAGGGGTACTCACCTGAGTGACGGTGCCAAAGCTCTGAAAGAAACTCTGCAGCTCTTGCTCAGTAGCCGAGAAGGGGAGGTTGCGCACAAAGAGGCGGCCGGACTGCATGATCTGGTCTACAGTCTCTTGGTCCTTGCGGGCAGCCTCCTGTGCTCGTCGGCGTTGCGCTTCCTGTCGTTTGAGGGTCTGCGGGTCCTGGGGAGTCTCGTCTTCCGAATCAGAGTCGGAGTCAGAGTCGGAGCGGTGGTCGTGGTCGTCGTGCTTGAGCGAGGGCAGCTGTTCGTCATCCGACTGCTCAAAGTCCTTGACGCCCTCGAGATCGGTGCCCACTCGATGCTTCATGCGCAGCTGCATGTATTCGGCATCGGTCAGACCGGCGTCGTTGGCAACTGCGTCGGGCTCTGCCTCGTCGTCCGAGTCGTCCGAGTCGGCAGCGGTAGTTGTTGCAGCTCCATCTGCGCTCAAGCCCACGCCTGAGCCCCCGTCAGTCTGAGCAGCAGCAGCAGCAGCTTCGGCAGCCTTTCGGGCCTTCTTGGCAGCCTTTTTCTCAAGCGCGTCGTTGGGAGCGGTAATGTCCAGCAGAGTCTGTTCGGGCAGGGCATCTTCGTTTTGCCACGCCTTGCGTTTGGACTTGGGCTGCATGACCGACAGGAACTCTTCAAACGTGACGTCTCCCTTCTTGTTCGGCTTGGTGGCAGCATTCTCCGACCTGGCCTTGTCGTCCACCGTCTTGCTCTTCTTGCTCGACGCTGCCCCGTCGCCCCCGCCAGCAGCCGCCAGAGAAGAGGCAGCTTCATCCGCCGCCTTGCGTTTATTCCTGCGCTCCTCTCGCTGTTTTTCAAGATCTTCATCGCCGAGCTTTTTGGCAAACTCGACAGAGATGCGAGAAGTGTCGATGAAGGTGTGATTAAAGTAGTCGAGGGCCTGCTGGGCTTCGGCCTCGGAGCGGTAGCCGACAAAGCCAAACTTGCGGGATGTGCCATCGGGTCTTCGCATGAGCTTGACGTCGGTGACGGCGCCCTTTTGCGAAAAGTGCTTGCGCAGCCTCACATCGGTGAGGTACGAGGGCAGGCCCCTGACAATGAGGCGCGACATGGCGTCCTACCTTTTATTCGTCCCTGTTTCTCAAACCCCCGAAGCGATTGCAGTGAACGAAGATACAGTGACAGTAAAAGGATGCTGGGTGCGGCTGATTTCAGACCGCGAGGAAAGGAAATAGGAAGAAGAATGGAATGCTAGGTGGAAGAGAGGGGGAGGGGGGGAAGAGAGTGAGTGGAACAGGGTTCCGGGTATATTTGGCTTCAGTATGATGGGCGAGGAGGGAGAAAGAGAGGCGGCAACGAGCTGAGATTGGTGCGCATCTTTATTCTGCGTCGCTCGAACCTTTTCTTGCAGCAAAGCGGAAGAAGAAGATGAAAAAAAAATATCATCAGAAAATCAAAAAGGCTGCGACCGAAAGAAAAAAAAAACAGAAAAAAAGAAAAAAAAAAGAAGTTTTTTACGGATTAATCGGTAGATTGCGCACGTGACGAGCAAAAGTGGTCAACGCGACAAAACACGGCCTACGAATGGCGACTTTTTATTATTATTATTATTATTTTTTTTTTTTCTGTTGTGTACTGAATGAGCGTGTGTGTATATGTGTGTGTGTGGAGGCAGCTGTCAGATTTCATTTCACTCAACTCATACACACACCCAACACACACACACACTTACACCTTCACCCACTTGCCCGTAACGTTACTCCTTCGTCTTCTTCTTGCACACTACTGTATACCCATCCTCCTCGGCCTTGTCAAGCTCCCGTGCTAGCAAGTACACATACAGGGACATCATGGCGTCCATATCTGCCCATTTGCCAATATCAGCAGCCGCCACTGTCACTGCCACAGCCGTCGCCGACCAGACTGGCCTCTCCGACCTGTCCGTCTCGTCCATATCGTCAATCCAGTCCGACGTGCCCGATCTCATCCGCTCCACAGACTCACAGCTCTCTCGCCAGCTCGATAGGACAACAGAAATGCTAGACTCGGACAGCATTCGCCATAGCCAGTCGCGATCAGCACGTGCTCCTCTCTCGTCATCACCAGCTCGCTCATCCACTCCCCCGTCCATGTCGTCCTCTTCCACACGAAGTGCACATCGACAGTCGGCCATGGCATCCTCTTCCTCTGCTTCTTCTTCTTCTTCAGCAGCAGCAGCAGCTGCAAGCATGAGCAGTAAGCATCCACCACGTAGAATGTCACAAGAAAGACACGAGTGGACTCCGAGCCCAGACCAATCCTCATCCCGGCGCTCGCACGGTGCAAGAGCATCACCTCGCAGCTCGCTGGGTCCCAACGAGAGCGTCGGCTCCAGTCTCGGCACCTTTGATTTCAGTAATGCTTCTTTCAGCGAGAGTTTCCTGCGACGGGCAGGTGCAAATCTTCTCGAAGGCCTCGATGAAGCCACGCACCATCCGAATCAGCAACAGCACCAGCAGCAACAGCAGCGGCAATCAGCCGCCACATCTCGAAATCACGACAATCACAACGAGTCGTCGCCAACAGCAACAGCAAGACCAGTCCGTCTCGAGCCCAAGACCCCCTTCAGCGCCACGCCCGCACCCAGACAGATCAACTGGGCAGGCATGCTCGACAGTCCCGTCCTCTCGGATGCTAGCAGTCCAGCCTCGTCTCTCGGCCTCAAAACGCCCATGCCGACCAGACTCCGACAGCACGACAGATCCCATAGTCCGTCTACAGATGCTGATCCCACCGCAAAGCTCACCAGAGGGCCCATTGCCGAGCTGGACGAGGACTACGCCTGGGACTCGCCTGTGGCACCTGAAATCGAGCGCGATCCAGCATCGGCAGATGACAGCAAAGTCAACGATCACCGTGTGCAGCAGTTTCCCCCCCGGTTCGCAGATGAAGAGACAGAGGCCAGTGCCGCGCTGCAGGATGAGCTGATTCTACCCGCAGAAGGCCTCTCCGTTGTGATGGAGGCATCCTACGAAGGCGACGACTCTATTCTTGCTTCCCCAGCAAGGTCCTCGCCATGGAAGCCACAGCACCCATTGCGCAACTCGTCACAGTCCCCTTCGTCTTCCTCGTCTGCGGTTTCGCTGGCGAATAGATCGCCGCTCCCCCACATATCTCAAAGCTCATCATCATCTCCAGCATCACCCGTGCCAGCAGTCGCCTCCTTGGGTCCGCCATCACCTGCCTCGACATCTTCCTCTCCGGCACAGGAACAGTCATCACCCACAGCAGCTATCGACAACATCGCGTGGACGCCTTCTCCCACCACCGCAGCACCTACTGCTCTGAAAACCGCAACAGTGGCTTCCCCGACCACTGAGCCGGTCCAGTCGCCACAAGCCCCCCTTAATATTCAGCCTCTGCAGCCAAGTCCCATGTCTTTTGCAAGGCTTAGAGCCACCACACCCGTCCGCTCATCGCCACTGTCTAGATTCGTCACCAACAAGCCCGATTCGCCCGATAGCTCGGGCGTGCTTGACAACACCACCTCCTCTTTGGCCAGCAATGACATCAGCGAGGCTGCAACCCCATCGAGCGAGTCAGTCGACACTTTGGACGCTCTCATTTCATCCATGCCAAACACGCCTGGGTCAGCCGACTTATCTCCAGCTCCAGTTAGAGAGGCCGGTACCGTACATCTTGACTCCTTCCCGCCGAGACAGAACGACTCGAGCTCACCTCAGCCCGGTAATTTCAAGTTCCCGTCGGCCGAGTCCGAGTCGAAAGCGCTGCGTTCTCTCACGACCGGTCTTGCCAATCCCAGACGTCTGGAGAACTCGACAACACCTACGGCAGCAACACCCGCAGCAACCTCGTCGCCTGGGTTTGAAGCCGAAATGTTCACGACGCCATCTGACCGATCGCTGCATCCCACGACTCAGTCCTCGACCTCGACCTCCCCGCAAAGCCTTTTCGGAACGCCTGCATGGACACCTTCGCCTTCCCCCGCGTTTCGAGCAAAAAACACGCAGTCAGATGGCAAAGATGCTGCTGCCCTCTCTCCACAGCCACAGCCAGAGCCAGCGGAGGACGAGGAGGAAGGCCAGGCGTCTGGCTCTTCTGCATCGACCTGTTCGACAGGCTCAGAGCGCAAACAGGGCGGCGACGTTTCCGAGGACCGTTCTGCCAGCGGTCATCTCTCGAGCTCACTTGTTCTGCAGGATCATTCCTCACCCTCGCCCTCGAACTCGAAGAACTCGAAGTCGAGCCACAGCACCAGCATAAACGTCGGCAAAAGCAAAGTTCAGGACAAATCGCCGTCGCCCGCGCCTGCACCTGCGCCTGCGTCTGCAGCCGCACCGGAATTTACAGCCTCGTCAGTGCTGGCACTGACCCAGGCGCACCCAGACTCGCCCTCTGTAGTTCGTTCGACCAAGCTGCAGGGAACCAAGCGAGATACACGATCACCGCGCTTCTCCACGCTCGTCTCGACACTATCCACCGAGTTGGGCTCACGGACACATCTCGACCACGAGGCGTCTGCCCGCATCACGCGCGTATTCGACCAGCTGTCCCAGCTACACGAGGCATCCGTGTCGCGTCTGCAACGCCAGCTCGAAGATTCCCACACAACCGCCCGCCGGCTGGTCCTCGAACTGTCTGCGTCCAACCTGCGCGAGGCTGACCTGAGATCGGCGTACCAGGACGCTACTTCCCAGTTAGCGGATGTCAGAGCGTCGCTCACACAGCTCTCGGGCAAGTTCGAGACGTTGTTGGAAGAGTCGGAAGCAAAAGATCAGCGCATTGAAGAGCTCGTTGATCATCTCAGAAGCAGGATCGACAGACGCGGTATTGCCACAACCCCTTCTTCGAATGGATTGCAGGACAGGGATAACCACCACCAGCTACAACAGCTTCAGGCTCAGCTGGACGAAGAACGCAGACTGCGACACATCCAGCAGCGCGATGCCGACGTTCGCATCCAGGCTCTGCTTCGACCCGCCTCCTCGAGCGTCGAACCGGCATCCTCCCTTCACCCTACTTCCTCTGGTTTGATGATGAGAGAAAGTGCCGAGAACGACACGGCAAGGAGAATCAAAGAGGCCATGATCCACATCCGCACAACCCTGGAAAAAGACTTTGCCGTTCGCCGCCAGATCGAGACTCGAGAGCTGCAGCAACGCATCCACGACCTCGAGGCCCGTTTGTCTTCAGGATCACTTCCCCTGCCTGCGTCCTCACCGGCCTCTACAGGCGTGTTGGAGCCAACTGTGGCGTCTGATGAGAAAGAGTCGCGGCTGCAACGCAGGCTCGAACACCTCACTTCCGAGCTAGATGCGCGGGAAGACGAGATTCACACCCTGCGGACCGAAGTCGACTCACTTACCGAACAGAGAGACGCAGTGCAAGACAGAGTCCAGCAGCTCGAAGAGGAACTCGATGCTCGACTTGCCCAGGACCAACACCCGGGCATTGATCCCCTTGCTTCTTCTTCTTCCCTTGCTTCCTTGTCGTCGTCATCCACGTCGTCATCGCCGTTGAGAAGAGAGATGCAGACCCAGACCGAGTCGGACCAGCATATCCACAGCCAGATCGCACAAACCATCCATCGTCTGCAGCTCCAACTCGACGAGAAAACTGCCGCTCTCCAACGTCTTTGCTCCCAACAGGCTCTGCTTCAACACGAGACAAGATCGGAGTGCACATCACCACCGTCATCGACATTGAAGTCAGAAAAATCGGAAAAATCGATCCAGACTACCCCGCTCCCCGAGACGTCTCTTTACAACTCGACTTCGAGCCGGCGCCAAGATCAAGACATGACAACAGCGAAAAAAGAGCTGGAGAGAAAACTCGCCCATGCCACCCTAAAGATCGCCAAACTCGAGAGAGCAATCGATGCCCTGGCTACGGATAACCTCCACTTCTCCGTTGCTTTGTCTGCCAAACAGCTTGAGCTGGGTATGGTCAAACGCGATGCTCGGAATGCGTTGAAGCGTCCCACTTCTGCCACCGCCGTCGCCACCGCCTCCGCCTCCACCTCCGCCGCCGCCGCTGCTGCTGGTGCTGCTGCTGGTGCTGTTTGTTCGACAACGTTGAAGTCGAAGTCGAAATCGAAGTCGAAATCGACAGCAACGGCGACAGTGGAGAGAAACAGAAACAATGCGGCTCTTTCCGCTGCCGGTGTTGCCTCCAATGCCAATGCCAAGGCCACGGTCAAGGTCAAGGCTGGGGAAGACAACGAGAACACAGAGAAAGAGAGGGATGGGGAGACGCGGGATGCGGCCTCCCGCGATCCAAGCAGCCGCCGGACGGAGATGCGGATCGCTGCAAACCGGTTTGCTCCCGACACGACCACGAACACGAACGCGAACACGGAGACGGGGACTTCAGGCGCAGCAACACCCCAAACCTGCGCCGAGCGATCCGAGACCCCAAGGTTCCCCGTCGTCCCCACCACTCCATTTTCTTTTTCTGCGAAACAAGAACCACTGACCCATACGCCAGTTCCTCCTCGTCGTCGTCCTGCCTGGAGTGGGTATGGAGAGGAGGAGTTGGAAGACCAAGATCACGACCAAGACCAAGACCAAGACGAAGATCAGGGGGGAGATAAGGAGAATATCGCGCCTTTGGAAACAACCACCCCTACAACCACCACTGCCACTGCCACTGCCAGTTGTAGTGCCAACAAAGACGGCAATGCAGCCGCGGCCAGACACCACCACACTCGTCACCTCGCCTCTCGCAGAACACAAAGTGCGACGAACCCCAGCCAGCCCCACCCGTCGACCCATACAGACCCACCCTTGCCATTGCCATTGCTCGCTACCTAGCTGTATTCTTCTTCCTTTGCTACTTTTTCAACTTGTCAAATGAACAAAGGGTCACAAATACGGCCATTTGCCCATGTGTTTCCATCTAAAGAGCAAGCGAGATTTAATAATGTGTATTTGTAGCCCGTAAAGGTCGTCGATTTTTGAGCATGCGTGGAGCCCCCAGCAACAGTGCAGAAACACAAATACAGACCCACCCTTGCCGTTGCCATTGCTCGCTACCTAGCTGTATTCTTCCTTTGCTACTTTTCAACTTGTCGAATGAACAAAGGGTCACAAATACGGCCATTTGCCCATGTGTTTTCATCTGCAGTGCAAGATTTAATAAGGTGTATTTGTAGCCCGTAAAGGTCGTTGGTTTTTGAGTGTGCGAGCTCCACCCGTCGACCAAGCAACAGTGCAGAAACACAGATACAGACCCACCCTTGCCCTTGCCGTTGCTCGCTACCTAGCTCTCTTCTTCTTCCTTTGCTACTTTTCAACTTGTCAAATGAACAAAGGGTCACAAATACGGCCATTCACCCTTGTGTTTCCATCTGCAGTGCGAGATTCAATAATATATGTGTATTTGTAGCTCGTAAAAGTTGTCAATTTTTGATTGTGCGTGGAGCCCCCAGCAACAGTGCAGACACACAAAAACAGACCCGCCCTTGCCATTGCCATTGCTCGCTGCCTAGCTCTCTTCTTCCTCCGCTACTTTTCAACTTGTCGAATGAACAAAGGGTCACAAATACGGCCATTTGCCCATGTGTTTCCATCTAAAGAGCAAGCGAGATTTAATAATGTGTATTTGTAGCCCGTAAAGGTCGTCGATTTTTGAGCATGCGTGGAGCCCCCAGCAACAGTGCAGAAACACAAATACAGACCCACCCTTGCCGTTGCCATTGCTCGCTACCTAGCTCTCTTCTGCCTTTGCTACTTTTCAACCTTGTCAAATGAACAAAGGGCTACAAATACGGCCATTTGCCCATGTGTTTCCATCTGCAGTGCGAGATTTAATAATGTGTATTTGTAGCTCGTAAAAGTCATCAATTTTTGATCGTGCATGGAGCCCCCAGCAACAGTGCAGAAACATAGATACAGACCCACCCTTGCCGTTGCCATTGCTCGCTACCTAGCTCTCTTCTTCTTCCTTTGCTACTTTTCAACTTGTCAAATGAACAAAGGGCTACAATACGGCCATTCACCCATGTTTTTCCATCTAAAGAGCAAGCGAGATTTAATAAGGTGTATTTGTAGCCCGTAAAAGTCGTCGGTTTCGAGCGTGCAGAAACACAAAAACAGACCCACCCTTGCCATCGCCATTGCTCGCTACCTAGCTCTCTTCTTCTTCCTCCGCTACTTTTCAACCTTGTCAAACAAACAAAGGGCTACAAATACGGCCATTTGCCCATGTGTTTCTATCTGCAGAGCGAGATTTAATAAGGTGTATTTGTAGCCCGTAAAAGTTGTCGATTTTCGAGCGTGCGAGTTCAATGTGCTTTCCGACTCTGTCCATTTGCAATACCACCATCACTGTTGTCGGCCCGGCCCTGAATTCGATCCAGTCACATTCCCTTCGCATGCCAAGATCAAAATGAAGAGCAGTGTGTGTAGTCTATCCATTGAAGCAGATGTCTGCTACAAACGACCAATATCTATGTTAGTGTGAAGGAACTACAGAGTCCTGGGAACCGTGACTTCGGTATAGCTCTGCACGATGTCGTCGGGCAGGATGTCCTGGAAGCCTTCAAACGACATTCCGCATTCCGTACCCTTCCTCATCTCCGTGACGTCCTTTTTGAGGTGTTTGAACTGGTCCAGTCGGCCCTGGTAGATGACTTTTCTGTCGGGCCCACGAAGGATGCGGACGAGGTTCGACTTGGCGATGGAGCCATTTGTCACTTTGCAGCCGGCGATCTTCTTAAACAGCTTGGACTTGAGGTTGATGTCAAAGATCTGGCTGATGGTGGCTTCTCCCTGGACTCTTGCTTCTTTGAGTGGGGGCAGGAGGGAGCAGACCGACTCCGAGACTTGTTCCATCAAGCGGTAGATGACGTCCGAGACAATCACCGGGACGGGGTGGGGCTGCGCCCGTGCCGCCTGCTGCAGGACCGACTTGCTCGGCTTGACATTGAACCCAATAATCGTAGCGCCCAGCGCAGCAGCTTTGGCCACATCCCCTTCCGACGGCTCGCCGACGGAAGCAGAGACGACCTTGACACCCGCTTCGTGGTTCCCGATGCCTGCGATTGCGCCGACTACCGCCTCGACCGTGCCGCTGAAATCCGCCTTGATGATCACATTGAGCTGTTTCCGATCGGCACTGGTGCTGGTCGAGCCAGACTCGAGGTCTGCATCCTCCGCGTCCGCATCACTCGTGGCGGACGCTGGCTCGTTGGCGCCACCCGCATCCCCCGAAAGCGCAAGGACGGTCAGCGGGTCTCTGCCTTCATCCGCCGCAAGACGCGCAGCTCGTCGTCGCTGCCGCTCTTCAAACTCGCGACGGGCTTCCGCCTCATCGTGTTCGGCCTTGAGACGCCGCTGCAGATTGATCTGCTCGACGTCTTGCAGGAGCTTGCGCTGCTCGACATCGGCTTGCCGGTTCTCGGCTGCTTTTTTGCAGCTCTGTTCGTCGGTGCCCCCAATCAGCAGGTCGCCGGCAGACGGAAGCTGTCGCCACCCAGTCACGAGCACAGGACTACCCGGCAACGCAGACGCCTTCGGCACACCAGCAGAGTCGATAATCTGTCGAACCTTGCACCACGACGTACCGGCCACCACGGGATCACCTTTCTTGAGAATCCCCCGTCGCACAAGCACCGTAGCCATGTTGCCTCTTCCCTTGTCCACCTTGGACTCGACGATATAGCCCTCTGCTGGTCCATCCTGCTCGGCTCGCAAGTCAGCCAGCTCCGCAAGCACCGCCAGCGTCTCTTCCAAGTCATCCAGTCCCTTTCCCGAACGCCCCGAGACGTGCACACACGGGATCTCGCCACCCAGCTCCTCGAGCTCAACACCGGCGGCAAGCAGCTCCCGCTTCACCTTGTCCGGATTCGCCTCGATCTTGTCCATCTTGTTGAGAGCGACAACCATCTGGACACCCCTGACTGCGCCGGTCGAGTCGGCAGCCGCCTCTTCATTCGCCTTCTTGACCAGGTCGATTACCTCGAGTGTCTGCGGCATCACGCCGTCATCGGCCGCTACGACCAGCACCACAATGTCGGTCACCAGTGCGCCGCGGCTCCGCATCGCGGTGAACGCCGCGTGCCCCGGCGTGTCCAGGAATGTAATGGTCTGGATGCCTCGGTGACCCTTTTCCTTGCCCTTGTCCTGCTTCCGGCCTTGGATGGGTACGGAAAACGCCGCAATGTGCTGCGTGATTCCACCAGGCTCGCCCTTGGCGGTCTGCGTGCTTCGGAGCATATCGAGCAGCGTCGTCTTGCCGTGATCGACGTGCCCCATAATCGTAACAACCGGCGGTCGGAGCGGAAGACGGCCAAACACAGCTGGATCCGCAGGAGGCCGCGGGTAGATGTCGAAGCTCAGCTCGTCATTGGCAACCGCAACCATGTTGAACTCAGCCGCAATCATCTCGGCCTCTTCGAACTTGAGCATGAGGTCAGCGCGCGTATCTTGCATCCCCATTTCCTGCATCTTGGCCTGCATGATGCGGTGCTTGACCTCCATCTTTGTGCAGAGACTCGCGACAGAGATCACAGAGGGGAGGAAGACGTTGCGAACCACCTTCTTCAGCTTGACTGGTGACGGGGGTTGGTATCGCTCGCCAGCCGCTCCGTTCCCGGCGCGTTTGCGAGCTTCGGGTCCGTTGGTGTTCCGGGTACCTCCTCGTGCTGGTGGTGAGGATCCACGTCGGTCGCCTCCACCACCGCCGCCGCTTCTCCCGTCTGTCTCTTCATCCTCCAGCAGGGAGCCACGTCCACCCTTTTTCTTTTGCTTTCCAACGTAGTGACGGTCGTGCTTGTCCGAGTCAGCCCCGCCGTCCGGCTGCGTGGCCGAGGCACCCCCAGCGAGAGCAGCAACATCGCCGATATCTACGCCGTCGTCTCTTGCGATACCACCCTCTTCCACCGTGGCTGCATCGGCATCTTCAACCCCGCCCCCCGGCAACCGAGACCGCAGACGCTGCTGGAAACTCGAAGCTGCCTTGGCCCCAGGGGCTCGGGACGCAGAAGGCTCCGCTCCGAATTTGAGCGAGGATCCGTCCTCTTCCCCCGCCCCTCGGGGTGGGCCACGAGACCAGTCCTTCTGGCGTGGGGGTCGCTGTTGGTCTACGCCAGCGCCGCGGGAAGGCGAATGCGGCTGCTGCTGAGATCGATCGCGGTAGTTGGGATGCGGCAGACGCTTCCGGCTGCCGTCGGCTGAAAAGCGCTCGTTGCGTCGATAGGGGGCACCGGCTCCACCATCCGTGTTGCTGCCGGCCGCGCGATCATTGGCTCGATTTTGCTGGCGGTTCTGATCGTTCCTGTCGCCACCGTTTCTGAAGTTGCCATTTCCGGGGTTGTTCCTGTTGTTATCCCCCGTTCGCTTGCCTCGACCGTTGTTGTAAGTCTGAAAGAGGTGCGAGGAAGACGAGAGATTGCGGTTGGCAATCGATGCAGAAGCGCCGAGCGTGGCCGCAGTCAGGCTGAGCCTCGAGCTGGTGCCCACCAGTGTTGCCCTTGCCAGCATCTTGTTCCGCTGTCTGATTCGCCCGAATCCCAAAAGAGTCGGAGTGATGACTGTGGTATGCTTGTAGAATCGTGACGGTAACGTCAAAAGCGTCGGACTTGCTGAACAAATCACATGGATCCCTCTTTCGACAGCTGCTTACCATCCTCCCTTTTTTCGGTCGGCTTTTTCCGCCGTCGAGAAGAAAAGCAAGAAGAAATGCAGTGCACTTGGCCCACGCGCCAGAAAAAAAGACGAAATTTGTCCGATTTCTTCCCCTCCCAATTCACCGGCTGTTCCGACTGCACTGCTTCACTGTACTCTACCGCGCTCGCTCAAGACACGCAGTCACTCGGGTGCCAGTGGACCCTGACTCAGCCAGCAAAACCTGCATCCGACGTTGCTCACGATGCCAACGTCAGACCTCATGGCACAGAGACGCATCATACGCAGACTGCCACATTTCTTTACATCGCAAATGGCAGAAAAGAAGCAGAAAACAACTGGTGCAAGGATCGTCATTGATTGACTATTAGTGTTACAGATGGATCGATAGGGAAGGACATGACACAAAGGAGACCAGGCTGAACAGAGATCTACTCGTCGTCGTCTTCCTCCATCTCGAGCTCTTCGTCGTCATCTTCGTCCTCTTCTTCCTCATTCTCGTCGTCGTCATCCATCTCCTCGTCATCATCGTCTTCACCGACGACCTGTGCCTGTGCCTTGATGAGGGCCTCCTGCTTCTCGCGCACCTTCTTGGCGAGACGCAGCATAGCCTCGAGCGGGTTCTCCTTGGCCTCTAGCTCCCAGTCCTGCACCTTTTGCAGGTCCTGTGGCGTAAAGTCGATGGCGTCGCGCTGCTTGGTGACCCAGAGGGCGGTCTGGTGGGACTTGTCCAGGATCTGCTTTGCCTCGGCTTGGAACTTGGCGTTGGTCGTGGTCTTGGACAGTCGCTTGAGCTGGATCTGCAGCGGCAGCACGAGCTCAGGGAATGCAACCGACCGAGACTGCGACACCAGAAACTCGACAAGCAGGTACGAGAACTCTGTAAGCACCTGGTTCGAGTAAGGACGAGTGCGCACCATGTTGGCAGGTGCACGCAGCGTGGTGCTGAAGTCCAGGGGTGCCGAGGTCGATCCTTTGAGCTTTCGCTGGAACTCTGCCGATTCAAACACCGAGAGGATCGAAGGCGCCAGTGGAATGTAGGTGCCTGTTCGCACGACGATGCGGAGCATCGACTTGAGCAGATGCAGACGGTAGGGAAAGTAGCGCGAGTTGGGGACCATTCCGACCACGCCCGTTCCGACCTGAACCAGGGGATAAATGAGGGGCTTGAGAGCCGACTCGCCCGCCTGACGCTCCGTCTCCTGATCACACGCTCTCGACAGGAGCAGCGACCAGAACTCGACGGCTGAGACAAACTGCCAGTTGAGCACAGCCTTGAACGAGTCCTTTGACTTGGTCTTGATGCAGTTGCGCAGATGAATGGCCAGCTGGCGAATGAATCCGAACGCCTGCGTGTACGACACGTCTGTGTTGAGCAGGAACAGCTCCACCGCCGTGTTCTTCATCAGGTTGAGCATCGGCTGCGTGTGTACGCTCACCGACCGGCTCGACTTGACGAACGACGAGTAGACGCCGCGCAACACATTCTCCAGCGATGCGGTGCCGCCCGACGTCGCGAGTCGGCGAAGGGTAAGGAATGCAGACATGCGGACCGAGTCCTCCGAGACCGGGCTGGACCAGAGATTGAGCGCGACCTTGACGAATTCTCTCGTGGTGCGCGGGATGCAGAGGGCGTACGGGACCATGCGGGTGGATTCTTTGACGACGACCTCGATCATCCGAGGCTCCGTGAGGGTTTCGGTGAGCTGGAAGAGGTTTGCAAAGTACGACTGGATGGGCTTCTTGATCAGAGCCCACTTCTTGTTGTTGCCAGCGGGGATCTTGACGTTGCCCCGCTTGTCCTCCTGGATAGGCACATGGTGGGCCAACACCACAGGTGTATACTTGAGCGAGGTGAGAACGAGCTTGTTGAACACGCGCGCGTCCTCCACCACGTACGACGCACCCTCCGGTCGCTGTGCCTCCTCCTCGGGCTTGACTGCACATCGAAACGCAATCAGCATGCGTCGAAGAGCCTTGAGCGATCGGTGCGCAAGCATCGACTTTTGCCATCCCGCAAGCATCTTGATCGTAACCCGCTCCGGTCCACCTCCCGACTCGAGCTTGCTCTTCGAAGTCGATGCCTTCTTACTGGCTGCTTTGGCAGATTCGTCTTCGTCCTCTTCCTCATCATCTTCCTCGTCGTCGGATTGGCCGAATCGCAAAAGATTCTTATCGTTCTCCTGCAGGTAGGCGTAGAACTCGGGGTCCTTCTCCTTGAGCTTTTCGAGGTCTTCTGCGTGCATGCCCTCGTCCTCCTCGTCCGACATGTTTTCGACGTCCTCGAGATCGTCTTCATCCTCTTCGTCGTGCTGATCATCGTCGTCGTCTTGGCCTTCGCTGTCATCATCGTCGTCACCTCCAGCCGCCTTGAATCCACCACCGAGGAAATCATCGACGCTCATCCCCTTGAAGCCACCAGCAGCACCGTCCTTGCCCATTCGTTCCGCAACATCCTCCTCCTCCATCAGCTCGACATCGTCATCCTCGTCATCCCGGCGTTTCGAACCCTTGTTTCCACCGCTCCGCAGCTGCTTGTGTTTCTTGGCTGACCGTGTACGCTCGACGACCTTGCGTTGCTTCTGATGCTCCCGACGCCGCTTGATCGTGGAATCAAGCTGCGTCCGCATAAACTTCTTTGTCGACTTGCTCTGCTTGCCCATCTTGAAGCAAGATTCTCTTCTTCCAAATAAGAAGAAAGATAGACTACCGAGCGGGAAAGGTGATCAAGATCAAATGATGGTGTTTTGAACACAGCTTGGCAACATACTCTTGCAGTCATCTCGTAGAGCATCCAACCGTCTTTCTGTGAGCTTAGCTTGGACCCCGTCTTCCAAAAATTTCAAAAAATCCACCCACATACCGCAACCTGACAGTCGGAAAAAAAAAAGTTGCAGGCTGCAGCTCAACTTCAAATCTGCGTTCCTTCAGGCCAGCTGAAACGGGTTTGAGCTGATTTAGGCTTATGTCATTGCAGCTCCCAAGTTGTTAGACCCCCTTACTGTCTATCCGGCATCATCATGATATCGTTCGTGAAGGTTCTGTATCACGATTTCAAACATTGAAATGCACAGAACTGGTAGGTAATTCGGACGGTACAAATACAAGTAGTGTAGGAAAAGGTATAAGAAGCGGATTAGCTCCATTGAGAGTCTGTGAGCCCGTCTGATTGGATCTCGAATGGCCGCCATCGGAAGAGATCTCGTTTAATTTGTTGCAGCAGGTCTAAGAGTTCTTGCTCGTGAGCGAGGGGAGGGTCCTGATCCGATGCTCCAACTGCCTGCACATCGGGAGCCTGATCTGCGCTCATACTT
Organism: Testicularia cyperi; assembly: GCA_003144125.1. NCBI lineage: Eukaryota > Fungi > Basidiomycota > Ustilaginomycetes > Ustilaginales > Anthracoideaceae > Testicularia > Testicularia cyperi. The sequence goes on from KZ819190.1 coordinate 776,794, forward strand.
TCTGTGGAGGCACCGCTACCGGCTTGCGCAACTGCAGCTTCTTCGCCGACTGAAACTGCCGGCTCGACCTCCATGGCTCCTGCGCCCAGGAAACTGGCGGACTGCGCAGTTGCAGCCGACGCGGCAGGTTCTACTCTGGTATTCGCAGCCGTTGTCGAGGCCGCTAGACTCGCCTTCGTGTGGGTCCACAGATCACTGAGCTCGCCTTGAACAGAAGCAGGAATCGAGACCCACTGGCCGTACCGACGTCCCGCCGTACCATGCCTGAAGAGCAGTAATCGCCAGACTTCTGGGCCCAAGAAACTCGGCGCCCAACCGCGATCCAGGCCGTGGTGAGTCTGGCCGCGCGGGCGTGATGATGCCAAGGTTCTTGACGGTTGAGTGGATGCAGGCGCCATCGACGACGGAGAGCCCCGATCCAGAGGCTCTGATGATCCCTCGGCTTCATCCTCCCACATCTCAGGACCGGTCAGCGCCACGCTAGGTGCTGGAGGCCAGTCGCGGGCTCTCTGCTGTGTGGCTGGCCGCTGTCCCTGTAGCTGAGGCACCAGCATGCTGCCAACATCGCGTGCCGTCGGACCGAACCGCGCTGAACTTCTACCCGCGCCATTGTTTCCTCGGTATCCTGAACCAATCAGGGGGCTGCCTGGTCCGCTACTCTCGCTCTTTGCTCGTCGCATGCCCATCTGGTTTGTAAAGACGATTGTAGGCGCACAGATCGGGCTGGCGGCCTCATTGTCGCGATCCGTAGCCCTTGCGACCTTGTCCATCTCCACGTCTCCCTCTCGACCAGAACGAGTGTCGGTCGCTGGCCTCTCGGGCGGCCTATGCAGCCGTCGCAACGCTTGTACAACGGCCTCGTTGATCAGTGCGAGCGATTTGCGGTCCTTGGCGTTGCTTCCCGCCGTCCGGAGATGATGCGATAGCGAGTCAATGAGGATCAGAGACGTCCGCGGCGGCATTGACGACTTCACGCCCGCCGGAATCTGCAGCTGTCCATGGATAAAGGTGTCGGTAGGCCGGAGAGTCGAGAGAAGAGCCAAGAGCTGTGCTGTACTAGTCACGCGCGAAACATGGATGCCGCCAAGCACTGCAGCGACGAGCCTGCGTACCACTTCTGGCAACTCAGTGCGAGCTGGCAAGTTGTGTCCGGCCGGGTTGGACGTCTGGGGCCAGGAATCTGCGATGCCCGAGCGGCAGGCTTGACTCGCCTGATGCTCCATCCACAACTTGGTGACATTCCTCCAGACGGCATCAGCGAGGCTTTCGGCCTGCAATGCACCTTCGCAGTCGATCAGCAGAACCTGATCGGCACTCGTCATCTCGGCGTCCCAAAATTCTTCCGCGAAGAGCGTCGCCGTTTGATCCGCGCCTGCAGATCTGGAGGCAGCGTCTTCGGCAGCTTCTCCGGCCGAGACGCTGTCGCCGGACATGTCTCTGCGTGCCTGCAGCAACGAGCGAAGCCTTTCCACAATGGCCATCTGAGCGCAAAGTCGAGACTTGCCGCTGCCTGGTGGACCTAGCACCTCGAGGAGCGACCCAGAAGGCAGACCGCCTCCTTCCAGCTCTAGAGCCGAGGTGTCTGTCCCTGGTTCGAGCGACAGCACAGCATCTGAGGCACTGTGGACAACAGCACCGAGCATTGAAGCTCGACTGATGCGACGGAGATCGTTGTCGAGCGACTTGAGACCGATACGTAAGCGCTTCCGACGCCATGGCATGAGGGTCGCTTGAGGCTGTGGTGGCGCGACAGGAGCCTCGGGTATCTGAACATGCTCGGCAGATGCGTGGGTGCCATTAGTGTTAAGATGCAAGTATCTGTGACGAGTTCTAGTATCCGGAGACGGAGCCAGGGCTTCTGGAGGTAGGAGACTCTGCAATTCCTGGATGCTGGGTTGGTGCAGAGGCCGCAGAGGCGTGGTGCTGGTCCTTACTGTCGGATCCGCTCCTAATATGATGGCGCGAGGTGGTCCTGATGCCGCATCCAAACGCGTCGAGGTGAGAAGAAGTCTAGGCATGTCGGTCAGAGGCCTTCCTGGTGTGACTGGCGCAGGCAGTGGGTTCGAAGGAGAGCCATTGTTGAAGCGCGGTCTCTTGGCCGACTGCGAGCCAGCAAGAAGGCCAGATGCGGGCGCTGGTGGCGGATGGCTGAGTCGAAGGCTGGGGCGCAACGGCGAGTGCAACGAGCTTGGACCGGCCTCGGGTGTCTGACTCGTTGTTGGCAGAGGAAGCGGAAGCGAGTGTCGCTGCGCTGAAACCAGCCGGGAAAGCAGACGGGACGTCGGTGTGGCATCGACATGGCGCGAAGCTTGCAGTCGTTGCGACGGACTCGACTCCATTCTCGGAGATGTCATGAGGCGTAGAGACGCGAACGAGGAATCTCTTTGACGTGCGCGAGGTGTCTAGAGCTTCATTGGCCGGTGTCCGCACGAGCCGAAAGAACGGAGGATCGGGCATGTGACGCTATCCACTCTGCCTGGACGGTCCATCTAGCGGATAGCTGCGAGGTGCGAACATCTATTCTGGAGGGTGCTTGGATATGGTCAAGCAGGCTGAATCTACGACGCGCGATCGCAGAGAGTATTGTTGAGCTGCCCTGTGGTGGTGTCAAAGTGTCTAGTAATGATGGCGAATCACCGTGTGCTTGCGAAGGTGTTTCTGTGCCGCCGACGGCACGGATTAGCAACGTTGCTGAGCAGAATATCCTGTATGCTTGACGGGTCTCTTGCATGTCTGTGGCGACTCAGCATTTCTGTGTACAGGAATACCGTCCTGTAGAGTGCTGAGAGACAAGAGTCTAACACCACTTGCGACTGGCAGTGTGTGCCCTAACACATGCATACATGATACACCTGATGTACAGCAGCATTGCAGCAGGAAAGGACTACTGCACGACAGCCTGCACTGGCAATGGGGGTTGCACCCAAAGCCAAATTAATGCTACAGTACAGTCAAAGCACTCATTGCGGCACAAGGCAATATTGCTTGAGACCCGCAAAGCACAAATTCGAAATTGACAAGCGGCGGCCTGGGCCTTCGACAGCACTGTACAGTAATTGCGAGGGCCAAGGGTGTTGGTTGGTTGTTTGCTTCGTCGTTGGTTGGCAATTTTTATCTGGATATCCATCTTCAAATTCAAGCAAAGCGGCCACGGTTGTGCCTGCCTGGCTCGCTCTCTGAAACCACTAGTGGATTTGAGACCCGCTTGCAACGCTTTGAAGCCAGGGTGAAGGAGGGGATCAAAATCAATACATTATATTGTTTCGGAGCCAGGTTTGTTGCGGCAGAGGCGGCTTCCATCGAGCTGTTAAGCGGATGTTTGTGGGCCAGTCAATTGTCACCCGCGACCCGTGCCGCTTGCACGGAGGATCAGATAGCAATTAGGTTTCTGTTGGTGCCGCAGGTTTTGGCACCTTCTTGGCAAGGTCCGACGTCGGGTCGACTGGCCGTGTCGATTTCATATCTTGTCTTGTGGGATACTTGTCCTACGCCCAATCGCATGCTCGCTATTGCCTTCTTTGTTGTGATGCATGTGATACAGATCCGGAGCTAGCTTGTGCGAGACGACGACGGCTTAGTCTGTGGTGCCACTACGTGTGCGCGAGACAGAGTCATGGAGACGAGGCCTGGCCGACTGTTGCAGCCCGTCATATGTAGTACAGTGAGTAGTAGTACGAGGGGCGGAGTCGTTCGCGCTCACTGAAGGAGGACCGGTGTGGGCTGTGAAGAGTTAGGCCGACAACCTACTACTGTATAGAATTGTAGCTAGACTCGCATGCAGAGTGATTGTTCATCACCAAGTCACCGTGCGTCTAATGGTCATTTCAGTGATGTGTGACTGTGTGCCTTGTCGGCGCTTCAACCTTTTTTGAGTTTTTTTTTGTTGTGTGGCAGCCCTGTGGACCTGTCTCCAAGTAGCAAGCAGCACGCGGGTTTGCCGCTTGCGTAGCTGTTGGTCTGCCTCGGCTGTTGGCCTGCTGGCTGGATGGCTGCGTGTCGTGCCTTCCTTGCACTTTTTCTAACCCACGTTTCTGTCCCTTTGCCCACAGTCATCAGTAAGATTAATCGGTCGGCCAATCAGTCAGAGTTTTACAGGCGGGCAACAACTGAAATGCTGCAGCCTCGCACCGCTCTTGCGTGTGTGCGTGTGCGTGAGTGTGAGTGTGAATGAGAGTGTGTGAATTGAGTAAGTCTTTGTTCTACTCTACTAGCTGTTTCGTGCTGTACAGTACCTCTGCCAATTTTTCGCGTGGTCTCCGCTCGGTATCTGTCCACCGCCTTGCTCCCTTTCTTTCTCTGTCCCCTCCTACCATCTCTTAGATATACTTACTCTGCCAAGACTCCATATTCGATCCATCGACTCTTTCTACTCTTGATCCATCTTTGGACATCATCCCTGATCGTAACCCGTACCTTATGCTCGACCCCAGTTGTAGACCCTACCAGCGCGTTTCACCGTAAGTATCCTATCACCAGCATTACGCCAGCCCGTGCTGGCAGCGTGTGCAACATGCACCTTGGCCACCAGCTGCCTAGTCTTCATGGCGCACTGCCAAGCCCAAGAACATTCGCATGCTCTTGATCGCCAGGTCTGATTACTGAACTAACGTTTTTGCTTCGATCTTGGCATCTTGCAACTATGGGTGACTTCTTGGGGTGTTTCCTTTCCGCTGCTACAGTCTGATTCGATCCCAGGCAAGCCGCCTCTGCGTGGGCCAGCTCCTTCTCTTCCTGGATTCGTCCGACCGACCTCCCTAAGATCGGCATCTCTCCACCATCTCCTCTTGACTTTGTTACTTTCGACTCCATAGACGAGCTCGTCCAGACATCTCGACACATCATCTCGAGCCTATCGATTTTCTCGACCATCTGGCACACCAACACCGGCCCAAACCCCATTGGAATCTGCTCGCACGCTCGCAATTCCGATCGCGCGTGCTTCCGCAATCAATCGCATCCGCCCCGCATCTCGAGACCTACGAAATCTGTGGTCCGACTTGCGACTCTCAGCGCTACGACAGAAACTGCCTTCTTTCACCGCGCATCTACAGACGTTCCACGAGCTTGGCCTCTTTGCCAACTACCGCCTGTAGCCAACTCATGGTCGGCGGAAACATCTCTCTTGTTCGCCTCTCCACCTGCTTGGCTTGAATCTCTCGCTGCTGGGCCCGTCTTCCCGACCCCAGCGCCACCTTCAAGCCACCTTGATCGGCAATCAAGGATCTGTCATCCATCTTTGATCCATTGTTCCCGCCTTTTCGCACCGTGCTGACCGCAGAGCGCAGTCCTACAGCCACTTCACGACTCAGGCCATACACGTGCTCGAGCTCGATCATAGACCTTTGTCCGGACTCAACGCACCAAGTCTGTCATCCAAAATGGTCGCACTCGCCCTTCCTCGTCGTCAGAAGGATACTGGCTCCGGCAGCAACACGCCCGTCTCCGAGACTACCCCCGCGCTCGTGGGCGCCATCCAGAGTGGCAAGAACTCGCCAGACCTTGCCGACACTCCCCTCGTCGTCGAGCACCACGAGCGACAGAAGCCCAAGCGCTCTTCGAGCTTCGGCCGCGGCCTCGGCGGGCTCGCCTCCCTCACCAGTGGCATGGCAAAGGCCGGCGATGTCATGTCACTCGGCAAGGCCAACAAGTCTGGCGCCTCCACCCCGCAGTCACCCGCCCCGGTCTCCCCCAGCGAGGGTCTGTCGGCCGCGTCATCAATTTTGGCCACCGGCGCAGCCGTTCCCATCAACTCAATGGGCCCGCCTTCGACCCCCGACCCCTCGCACCTCACTCAATTCTCGCTAAAGCTCAGCGATCTTGTCAACAAGGCCTTCGTCCCCTGCACCGCTGGCGCCGCTGCGCCCGGCAGCACCACTGGCTCTGTCGCAGCCAACGTTGCAGCTGCCGCCAAAGGAGCTACCTCGTTGACCGTCGGCGGCAACAGCAGCAGCAGCACGTACGCGGGCATCCCCAAGATCAACCACATAACCTACGAAGGCAAGCATCTGCCGGACAAGGCCAAGATCATCGAGATCGCTCAGACCGTCGTGGGTGAGCTGCGATACGCCGAGGCCGTCGACGCATACCTGCTCCGCGCCGTGTCGCGCCAGATCCTCAAGGCGCTCACGCTCTTTGCCGCCCGCATCGACAGCCTGCTTGTGTCACCGACCAAGGACTCGGGCGCGCTCAAGGTGCCTGCCACCCCCAAGGAGGGGCTTCACTTGCCCGCCGCCATGGAGTTCAACATCGGCCTCATCACGCTCGAGTGGATCGTCGAGGACAGCCTCGAGCGATGCATCGAGGGAGACCGTGACGCCCGCGGCGACCTGATTCCGGACGAGAATGGCCAGGTCTACGACGGCATGCCCCACTTTGTCTCGGAGATCCTTACGCCCGTGCGCAAGAAAATGGAGGGCACGATCCTGCACATCATCCAGCCGCTACTCACGCAGACCAAGCTCAGCATCGTCCGTTGCATGTCGGCTGCCGTTCCCACACCCTTCATGAGCCCGGTTTCCCTCTCGCCAATCCCGACGCCTGGCAGCGCCTCTGCAGCTACGGGTACGACGGCTGCCTCTGCTGCTGCTGTGTCTGGCGTGCCGTCCGAGAACGGGGCAATCTCGCCGTCTGCCCATGTTCCGGGCAATGTGTCTCCTCCGCAGCGCACTCTCGCCGATGCCGGTCTCGCTGCGGCGCTGGGCTCCAGCTCTACATGGCTTCGCGAACTCGACGGACGTCTGGAGGGCGCACGACGACTGCTTCTGCCCCGTATCGAGGAGCGCTGCGGCCAGGACGGGGAGGGCTGGTTCATCTCCGTCGCCATCCACATTATCTGGAAAGGCTTGCTCATCCTCACTTCACGCTCGGTTGCCCTTCCGGGCGGCAACAATACTGTCGAGACGGTGCTCGGAAGCAACGCTGCCAGTGCCTCGGCCTTTGATCGTCTGATGGGTGAAGTCAACCAGAAGCGGAGCCCTTCACCCGCGCAGCTCACCCAAGCGCTCAAGGCCGTCGGCGTTGGCTCGACCCGTGCCAAGAATCGCGACACGCTCGATTCGCTCGCTGCTTCTGGCCGTCAGACGCCCCAGCCCCACCATGCTTCTTGCGATTCTCTGGCAAGCATCACGCCCTTCTCGCTGGTCAGCAACCGGCTCTGTGCCCATCAGCTGGCCGAGCTGCAGGCGTTTGAGAAGCTGATGTTGCGCTTCTGCGACGGCTTTCTGCGCAAGCCTGGAACCCAGTCCAAGAAAGCCGGCAAGGGCCAAAAGCGATCACGCTTTGCACTCTTTGCGTCCTCGGCCACTCCGTCGTCGGCCGGCTTTGACCTGAGTGCCTATGACCCGGACGAGGAGGACGAGCTGGCGCGAGCTGCTCTAGCCGAAGCCATGCACGCGCTCAAGAGCACCATCATTGTGCTTCAGACCATGGAACGTGATCCTGCGGCTATCTGTGCGGGCCTCGAGCAGCTCAAGAGCCTTCCTGACGGCGATGGGGCACCTCACTCGGATGCGGATGGAGCCCCGCAGACCGCGGCTTTGGCCGGCGAGGCTGCTCAGGCTCTCGATGCAATTCCCAACTTGCTGCTGCTGCAGGTTCTGTACAACCGACTTCCCCTTGGCCCGGGCCGGATGGAGCTGCCTAACCCGCCCGCGCTATTTGGCTACACCTGGTCCGACTACGAGAAGGCGATCGCCGGGTTTGCCGGGGGCGAGCAGTGGGCGCAGGCGGCCGCGCTGCGCTACAAGCCCGAGATCGAAAAGGCCTGGCGGAGCGTGGCGGCGCGCAAGGCCGACCGCCTTGCAAGCCTCGAGGAGCGATGTGCAAAGGCCGGCGGACGAGCCTCGCGCTCGGTTTCGGCCTCGTCGCGCAACGGATCGGCACTGGCCCAGAGCAACTCGCGCGACTCAGACGATGGGGATGAGGACCTGGACGAGGAGGCAAACGATGCCATGTCGCAGTCGGTCCCCGCGCTCAAGAAGCCCAACAGCCGCGAGAGCGTTGCTGCCGCCCTCTCCACCGCTACCAAGGCGCGAGCATCCGAGACCGACCTTACGAGCGTCGCTGCCGCCGCTGCTGCTGAGGAAATTCCGGCTCAGGGTAGCACGCGTGGCCGTCCCTCGCCAACGCAGTCGCCCCGACGATCCGTGACGCTTGGCCTGACCCCTAATGGCTCCGCCACGGCAGCTACGACTGCGCCTGCACATGCGCCTGCACCCGCCGCCGCTAATCCACCTCGCTTCTGGCGTCGCAGCTCGTCGAATGCCCGTAGCGGGTTCCACCTGAGCTTTTCGGGTCTGCGCTCGCATTCTCCCCGTACCACTCCGACAAACGAGTATGGGCTCTCTGAACCGGTCGCCTCTCCATCCGCAGCCTCTTCTACCGCTGCCGATCCTATGAACGGCGCTCCCTCTGCTGTTTCAGCTCCCGCCCCTGCTGGTACGCCTCTGCCAGCTGCTGCCAACCCCACCACCGCAAACCCAGGCTCCGCTTCACCACCCCGTGACGTCTCCTCCTCCAACATGGATCCCTCCTCTTCCAACGATCTCTCGGAACGCGTCCGCATCGAGCTCCAGGCCAAACTTGAGCATCGTTGTCTTGGAATGTTTGCAAAGGCTACCGCGTACGCCGCTCGTGGTCAGATTCACTTTGATCTCCGTTGATGTTTTGGAACATTTGCCTGCCCTTTCCATCGCCCTGTTCAACTCTTTAATCTTTACACTGCTGGCAGCAAGTGTTCAGCAGTCGTTGTTTTCTTTTTGCGCCCACGACCCGCTGTGCTCTTGCTAAGTGGTTCTCATTGTTCACTCTTCCGTTTAGCTGGGGGCCATCATGTCATTCATATCATTCATGTCGAGAGAAATGCAGTATAGATATAGATGATACTGTAGAGATGTAGAGATTTGAAGGTCGTTTGTTTGACTCGTGTTTTGAGATTTGCTGTGATGATTATGATTCTTGACGAGCGTCTGCTGGTCAGCTGAGTTGTTCGCATTTCTTTACTATTTCCCTCGTGTGTTCACTGCACTGTACATCCTACTGTGGCCTCCGCCAAGAACCGAGTGAGCAGCGCGAAAAAGGGTATCATTCGATATGATCCAGACTGTCAATCTGTCAATCTGGCAATCCGTCAATCTGCAAGTCCGTGGACAAGTGAAGGGTCGACCTTCACGGTCCTTTTATCTCACACACTTCAGAACAGGTCAACTTGATTGATGGATGTTACACCTCACTAGATCCATATCCACGTCTCGCATCTTGTCCAACTGTAACGACACACGTCAATCTAAAGGGTATTGAGATAGATCTTGTTGATCGCACAACGAATATGAAGCTCGACTGAGTTACTATTGTGATTGAAAATGAAAAGAAAAGAAGAGTGAACAACGACATTCCTCTGTCTTGCTCTCTCTATCCCAAGAAAGGCAAGGAAAGGCAAGATAAGGAAGGAAGAAAGGAAGAAAAGGAGAGAAAAAAGAGGCAGTGAAAAGGTAAAATTCAGAGTTTCTTGGCGCGATAAAGCAAGATATAAGCGACCGAGTCTTCACCGCCGCCGTCGAGAGCAGTGATCTTGTCTCTTCCAACGAGGGATACCTTCTCGTCGTCGAACTTGTACCACTGTTCGTCAGCGTCAGTTTTGTCGAAATCTTCAAGCTGGAGTTGATGTATGTTTGCATTCTCATCTCCAGCACGGGAGTCTTTGGAAGGTGCGGGGGCGGGCGATTCATCCGAATCCTTCCGAACCCAAGAGATATAGTGGCCGGCGTCAGCAGCAGCGCCTTTGTGAGTCACCACGCCAACGAGCTCGTAGATTCCACTCGGGTTGGAGCCGATATCGGCAGCAAGGTCCGGGTGGATGGTGGCTTGGATCTCGGTGCGTTCTTTGGCGCGTTGTTCCAGTTCTTGTTCTGGCGTCAGTGCCTGTCCGAGTTTACTGTCCTCTGAAGCGGAAGCGGTGGAGGCTTTGAGTTCATCAGTCTCCATCGCATCACCAGCCCCAGCCCCAACCCCAACCCCGGCCCCGGTCCCGGTACTAGTCGATGTGGAAGCCGAGGCATCAGTCATAGCCACGTCTCCAGCCCCCACACCACCAGCACCGGCACTGGCATTGGTGGGATCCTTGGCAGCCTTCTCCGCGGCGATCTGACGCGCCTTTGCACGTTTGCGGATCTTTGCGCGTTCGTCTCTGTCTTTTTCGACGCGCTTGATGGTTTGATTGGTGATTTTGATCTTTTCCTTCAGCTCGTCGGTGAGGAAGGGAGTAGCATCCAGGACAAAGGGGAACTTGACTTTGCGCATGATTTTTGTTTTCTTGTTGATGTCTCTTCGCCAGTAGAATCTGACAAAGTGAGTGGCGAGGTAGGAGGGGAGGCGATCGATGCGGCTAGTCTCGTCGTAGACGGCCGAACGACCGAGACTTGCGGAAGTTTTTTCAATCTGCTGGTTGAGCGAGTCGAGGATGCCCGATGTGATCTCGTTGGTAGAAGAGGAGATGTTGCACTGGAGGATGGAGAAGGGATCCTTCGAGTAGGACGGGGGTTCGTCTGGCGCTTCGGCGGTGGAGCGTTTGATGGTCATGTGTCCGGTCATGTATTGCTCGACAAACTTTTGCGGGGAGGCCGAGGCGGTGGCCGACGACGAAGGGAGAGCCTTGAGGCTGTTCTGGAGGGCTTGGATGATACGGACCCAGGCCTCCTCCGCGTCCTGCTGGGCGAATCCGCCGCCTTCCCTCGACATTTCTGCAAACTGCGGGGCGACCTGTCTGAGAATGGTGAGGAACGCAAGGGGCGGAAAGGACTCTGTAGTCTGCGAGAGGCTCTTGTAGAGATCACGGAGGGCAGCCGTGAGGTTGCTCTCGCCATCGACGCCGCCGAGATTGCCATCGAACTGGTTGAGAGCATCCTGAAGTTCCGGAATAGCTCGGAGCACCTGGAGGGTCGAGTTGAGATAGCACGTGTTGCCGAGGTTGACCAGACCGACGCGGGACTTTGTAGCGACGGCGAGTTGGGAGTCGGTCATATCTTCGAGGAAGGTGATGGGGCCGGATGGGGGCTTGGGGAGTTCGCCGGCGGAGCCAATGACCATAAAGGTCTGGCCGGGACGCGCGCCGATCTTGGTGAGATCGTGGTCGTCTTTGAGCATGCCGCCCTTGATCATGACCTTCATGCGTTCTGGTGGGACACCTGTCTTTTCGTAGATGGTCTGCTTGAATGCAGTGGCTGCGCCCGCGGTGTCGAGATCAATGTCGTGCAGCTTGCCATTGTGCTTGACCTTGATGGGCACGGTAGACGTCATCTTGGCCATTGGTGTCACTTTTTTTTCCTTTGCTTCTAACTACGCACTTGTGATTTTCTGCTGCAATGCGTCAGTCTAGCAGGATACCCAGGCGTGTACTGTGTAAGTGTGTGCTGTGTGTGTGTGTGTGACGTGGATTGTGAGGGTGATGAGGGTGATGAGGGTGATGAGGGTGATGAGAATGTCGCTGATCAAGAGTTGGGGTTGATACCTTAGTTGGGCGAGAGGAAAGAAACCAAAGTGCAAGAAGGTGAACTGTGCTTTCTCGCGTTTTCTTTTTCCCCCAAGTGGAGCTCGGGCAGTAGAGCAGCATTGCAGCAGCTACCAACGACTGCTAAGCTCGGCCCGCCCATATGCACCCGAAGGTATGACACGAAATATACAGTACAGCACTCGTATCGACAGAGAGAGACCAACAGCTGAGTCCTTTGGGCGACGCGTCCTTTGCCTGTGTCGACTTCTTCTGATCGCCACCCAGCGTGCGTCGAATTTTCGTGCGACAAAGGCCTGTTTGTCCCTTCACTCAAGTCTAACAAGCAATGTGCCCAGCTTGTCCCACACCTTGGCCAGTTTGTTCATCCGCCACAAGTCTGTCATCTAAATGCGAATGAGGTTGCTACTCTATGCCAACACTGATGGCAATTTATGGCAGGAATGATACGGTACAATTACACTGAAGGGAAAGGTTGTATGCAGGGAAAGATGGCTGTGAGAGAAGCCCATTGCCATCTTTTGGTATCGAGTAGTGACACGAGAAACAAAAAAGGCCGACCGATCTCAAGGACGCCAACGCCTAAGCAGTAAGCAGCGACTAGCGAGAAGGCCTAGTGTAGACGCCCTGTAGTGGAACGCCTGTCTAGAGCAGATCAAAGTCGTCGAGCTCGTCGTTGTAGCTTGCAATGGTGCGCTTGATCTTGCTGGTGTCTACCCACGTGACAAAGTCCTCCATGTTTCTCGTGACCATAAAGGCCGGATCCGTGATGGTGTCCGGACCAACGCGAACATGTCCCTGCTCGACGTACTTGACTGCCTGGCCTACGGTCTCCGACATCTTGAGACGCACCATCACAACCGGTAGTCTACGACGACAGAAGCTCGACACATTGAGCTTGTTGGTAATGTCCGACATCTTGGCACCCGTGTCCAGCAGTCCCATGTCGTACAGCTTTGCCAGCATCCCTTGCTCGTGCTTCCCTCGGAATGGATCCGCTACCGGCAGCGTCGACAGCCGTAACGACAGATGTCGCAGCTTGCCAACCAGCTTGTTGTATCTACACAATCAAACACCCCCCCATTCATACCAAGCGTATTCAATGCAACGCAAGAGACTTTCGAGTCAGTCACCCGCATCATCGGAGCAAATCTCGACAGTATGCGCCTCGTAGCAGCACGCAACAATACTTACTTTGTATAGTCATCTCGGTCTTGAATGTGGTATCGTCGCATCACCTTGACCTCGCGCATGCCCGCATCTTGCTTCCATTGCAAAAAGTCATGTCTGATCCAAAGCAAATAGCAGAACAGCCACGGAGCAATTGGGTCAGCCTTCGTCCATCCTACCTGTAAGAATGTGAAAACCTTGGTGAAGGGTGCTTTACCTACTTTTTGAGCAACTTTTGCTCGTGATACTTGAGTTGACGCATGATGCCGACGAGCTCCTGGGTGCGATGCTGTTACTTTGGCTTTGATGGATTGCCTGCAGATGTACTTTGATCTCTTGGCTATGCACGCTGTAAAGAGCGATGGAGAGGCGGTAGGAAGGCAGTGGTTACGATGCTGATACTTTGGTCGGTGTCGAGAAAAGGTATGATGAGAAGTGCTGCTCACTACATTCAGGGTCAGCCGAAAGGGAATTTTTTGAGCAATTCGGATTTCGGGTATTCGACTCAAGTGCAGGAAGAGTGCTCTTCTGCCTTCGTTTGCTGTCTCTTTTTTATTTTCTTCTCGCTGTTGGTGCAGCTGCAATTTTTGTTTTTGTTTTTTCTTCTTCTTCTCGCCGGCCTTGCCTCACTCTGCAAAGCTCAACTCAGTTGTATCCATCAACCAAGCCAATATTATATCGATTGCCCATACCTTTCCTCGTAACAATCACTATATCAGCACATCACCGTCCAGCTTGAAACTACATCCACAGACAAGCTTCGGACGTCAACCGACATGCCGTCCAGGGTCGCCAAGCCGGCAAAGGCTGCGGCCGCCGCTTCCTCTTCCTCTTCGACAACACCGTCAGCTCTGGACCAGATCGTCTCCATTCAGAAGCAGCTCTCATCTTCGTCCGATCTCAACCCGCTCTCGCAACTCATCACGATCGCCAAGCGACAGTCCCGCATCAACTCTACCACCACCGACTCTGCCAAGGAGCGAAAGGAGGCCGCCGTTGCGGTTCTTCGAGCCGTTCAGATTCTGACTCGATCCCTTCGCTCTCTCTGTTCCGAGGACAAGGTCGTACTCGATCACCAAGTCGACCAGGATGGATATCTCATGTCTTCGGGTGCCCGTGGCAATGCAGAGAGGAGCGAAGCGCAAAAGGCGGTCGCAGATTGGATCCGTCAACGTTGGAACGAGAGCGTCGAACTCCTCTGTGCACTCCTCGGTCACGAGGTCGAGGCTCTTCGCATGGAGAGTCTTCAACTCCTCATCGACCTCCAGGTATCTGCATCTTCCTCATTGACTCGCATTTGTGCTGCAGCGGATGCTGCAGCTGCGGCATCTGCGTCATCGAGCAAGTCCAAGAAGCAGGGCGCCTCCGATTCGACGCCTGTGGCCGCCCAGCCACAAGGTCAGTGGTCCACATCTCCCTGGCGAGCACTGACCCTGGCTCTGATCGCTGGCTCTCCCACACTCGCCAAGCTTGGATCTGGACAGGCCGGTAAGAGTGCCACCGTCACTCGGGAAGAGGGCGTCTACGAGGATGTTCGCACCAAGTTTGCAGAGAGTGGACTGGAAGAGTACGACGACGTACGATTTGCGACCCTACGCGAGATCAGCGTTGCACTTCGAAGGCCATCTCCCAGTGCGGCCCAGAACCCGTCCTTGCGAGCCAATACTCTGTCCTTGCTGCTCTTGCTCACCGCAATCCCTGCGGACGCAGAGGACCTCAACAACTTCCTCATCGAGGAGCTCTCCATACCCCCACTCGGCGCCAACAGCAAGAGGGGAAAAGCAAAGGGCAAGGGCAAGAAGAAGGCAACGGGAGCGAACGGCAGTGACCTCTCTGTTCACGACGATGGCGACTCGGAAGATGGTGGCAACGCCGACAACGGCGCAGACGAGGACGATGACGACATGGCCGGCTGGTTCTCGGACTCGGACAATGAAGACGCACGTGCAGGCGCGACCACCGGTGAGAAGCGCCAGTCTGCCGACAAGCGGTCCAACAGTGGGCTCGGAAGTGCTGCTCGAGCCGCTGGCTCCAACAAGCCCAAGCGCAAGACCTTCCACCAGGGACTGCACATTCTTGCGGTGCAAAAGGCTGCCTTTTCCGCAGCATGGCTCAATCTTTTGCTGCCTCGCAGTGCAACGGACGAGACCACGGGCGTCAGCAAGCTCATTGGTGGTGAGCTGAGTCTGGCCGCGACCCACGAGGTCCTGGTTCGTCTGCATGCTCAGATCCTGCCTCACCTGACCCGGCCTGCTCTGCTGCACGACTTCCTCGTCAGCTGTCTCGACTCCCGTGGCGCCACTGCGCTACTTGCTCTCAATGCGCTCTTCACGCTCGTCACCAAGCACAACCTCGACTATCCGCAGTTCTACACAAGGCTCTATGCGCTGCTCGATGCGTCGGTGCTCCACATGAAGTACCGAGCTCGTTTCCTCCGCCTGCTTGAGACCTTCCTCGCCTCGACCCATCTGTCTGCTGCTCTGGTTGCCAGCTTTGCAAAGCGCCTCTCCCGGCTCAGTCTTCGCGCGCCCCCTGCCGCCATCGCTTCAGTCGTTCCCTTCATCTACAACCTCCTAAAGCGACATCCTCGCTGCCTCTGCATGGTGCACAAAGAGTGGGACGGCGATCGCCTCAATATCGGCCCTGCTGGCGTCAACGACCCTTTCGACCCGCAAGAGACAGAGCCTCTCCGAACCAATGCCCTCGACAGCTCGCTCTGGGAGATCGCATCCTTCGGCGCGTCCCAGGTCGCCAATGGTCAGCTGGATGCCGCTGAAGCCCGAGGAGAGGCACACTACCTCGGCTCAGTAACGAGTCTGGTCCGGATTCTGGCAGAGCCGTTTACGCGGGAGCGCTACAACCTCGACGACTTCCTCGACATTACGTACGGCACGCTGTTTGAGACCGAGGTGAAAAAGACGCTTCAGTCGCACGATCCGAGAAAGAAGCGTCCGCATGCCCCGGCGATCTCGTACAGCCTGCCTGGCGGGTTTGGTGCAGCTGGCGCAACGGATTCGGGAAGCTTCAATCGCGTTGATATCTTCCCTTCGTCGTCGGGACGGGCACGCGCTGCTGCCTCCCAGGCTCAAGCGGAGGCTGAAGAGGAAGCAGCCCTCGCGCAAGAACGACAGGAAAGAAAACGAAAGCTTGGAAAGAATGCCGACAATGCCAACGACGACGACCATGGCGACAGTACCGACGAGGAAGAGGACGAGGAGGAACGAGAGGCCAGAGAAGCCATCGAGGCGCTCAGACGTGCCGAACGCGCAAAGAAGCGCCGGATCGACGAAACCGGTTCCCATGACCTCTGTGCACAGCTGTTCAGCTTTGCCTGATCGCCGTATACCTCAGTCCGTTGGCTTGAGGGGACTGTAATACATCTTTGCTCTAACTGATTGATTCGTTTTTACTGTTTACAGTTTAAGCTACATGCAGCATTCTGTAAGACTATGACGAGAAACGTGTGACAGCTTCACATAGCTGGGGCTTCGGACGCAACTCCGATGACACAGAACTCACAGTGCGTAGTGGGTAGTGGGTAGTGAGGGCGATGGCGCAATCCGTTGAAGGGGGGTTTGAGAGGGAGGTGGCTTTCGTCGACGACCAGGATAGGGTTTGTGGTACTTCATAATCGGAAGTTGACTCCGTGGGTTTTCGGTGTGCGTTACACGGGGGCTCTTGGAAAGAGGAAGGGGTGGGGTGGGGTAGGGTGGGTGGGTTTGGTGACACACCAGTTCTGACAGAAATCGGACACCGAGAACGGGGCCACCACTACTGCACTAAGGTTATCGAACCAACCAAATTGACCACTTCGAACTGGGAACTGGGAACTGGGAACAGCACACTACACCAAGCGCAATACAGATGAAAAGCCAGCCGAGTAGGAATGGACTTGGGCTCTCCCATTCTGTTCTTGCTACTGTTACTGTAAACAGCTGTAGTTTGGGAGAGACACAAAGAAAGTGGTTACGAACTTGCACCTTGCACCTTGCACCTTGCTTCCCTCGAGCCAAGTTTAAACGCACAACAAGGTTGGGTCGATGATACCGTGTCACAGGAGTCCGAACATTCGAATTCGATGCCGGAGGCGGCTCTGCGGATTCTAAACTTGGAGACGACGCACGACGCACGACGGCTACGCTCTCGACGACGACGCCACTTGGGTTGTCTCGTCCCGTTTCTTTTCTCTCTCTCTCTCTCTCTCTGGATGTATGTGTGTGTGTGGGGGGGGGGGGGGGGGGGGGGGGGGGGGGGGGGGGGGGGCGGGGGGGGGGATGTTCAACTCTCCGTTTCGAGCAACGATGGACGAGCAACGGACCAACCTCTGCGTTTTGCGCCATCCCCACCCCCCAAGTCATAAATCGTGAGTCGTGTTTAGGGTGCTGTGGGTGCGCCATAGGCACAATGAACGAAAATACGAGCAATGAAGGCGTCGCAATATTGATTCGACGGAGTGCTTACCAAAGCAGAGTAAAGCGCAGAACGCGATCAACAACCACCTCAGCCTAGTCCGCTCCAAGCAGCCTATCCATTGGTATTGAAAGAGCAGATCTACACACTGGAGCTTGGGTTAAGCAAATAGAGGTCAGATGTTCGGCTGCATCCTCAAGCTCGTTCGGATAATCCGGCAATGTATACAGGGTTCGGTTCCGGTACTCCTACAGTGTCCCTCTGCTCAACTTTGAATGCGAGGACAGGCAGAGGGAGAGTGAGTGATCAGAGTAGAAGCGTAGTTTCACGTCTCTCTATCGCTGCGGAAGGTGGGGTGTCTTCTTTGGGTTGGTTTTGGTGGATATCTCTGCCGAGTCGGGGGCACAGCCGAATGAGAAGAGATTCTGGACTCTGGCTGTTGTCAACCACAGCCTCTGAGGACGGCAGTGAGGGTGAAATCGTGATGCGAGGGTAGAGCACAGGATCATGCTCTGTGCGCCACATCACAGTGCATACTGAAGAGAAAAACGAACAGTGACGTCTTGAAGTTCACGATCACCAAGGCGACACAAGACGACGGAAATGTCGATACTGTATTGGACTGCCGTCTGAGAGACGACCCAGGCAACGCGCGTGTACTCCCAGCCGCTTCGGTTCTGCTAATCAGATTCCCGATCAGCACAGAACGCATCAGCTGAGCTCTCGAACACCTCGATGCTTGAGCTTGTACCGCTCCTGCATCTCTCTCTCTCTCTCACGCACAAGCATGCGATGGAGTGGGTTGAAGCATCAATCCAGGTCTGATCCTACCAGCACTACTGGATTACAATCAGCCGTCTTATCTCAGTTCCCTTTTTCTCTCGCGTTATCAGCATGCTGCGATTATTCTGCTTCTACTTCTGCTTTCCCGTGCTTACGCCTATTCCCAAACGCTCCCATCGGCGTGTCTTGCCATCCCCCGCATTCTCTCTTTCCATCCCGCTTTACAACGGCGCGATCGGAAAGGGCATCATGAAGAGAAACGAGGGAAATAGGAAACCAAGGATCCCACAGTCAACAAGTCTAGAACAGCAACAGCCACAGCAAGGCAAGGCAAGGCAAGGCGAGGCAAGGCCGTCATGAAACACGTCGTGGCGCGGATCCGCTCAACCTTGTTGCTCATCCCGCACAGCGGCTCGTCAAGCTCAGTCGAACGCCTGTTTAATCTTGACGCCACTGGTCACTGGTCACTGGTCACTGGTGCGTTACTCGCTCCACTGCTTTGGAAGCGATGTATCTTTGAAGCTTGTGTTGCTTGGTTCGCAGGTCGCCGAGCAGACAGCCGATGGTACGGTAGCGCACTTGATGTACAGGGGCTGTCATCTGTGTTTTGGATTGGTGAGCTGGTATGCACTGTGTTGGAATTGACTCGCTCGCTGTGTTGGCTGCCGAAGGCCGTCTCCGGTCCTGGATGTGTCACCGCACCCGATGCTTTCCACCGGCTCGGCTGACCGCTTCTTCCGAACATCCATACATGCAGATGCTCGTCTTCACTGCCCACTTTCCACTTTCCACTGCCCACTGCCCACTGTTCACTGTTCACTGTTCACTGCTCACTGCTCACCGCTCACAGTGGGGTGACTGACAGCCAAAGTCACTTGGCCAAGTCTGTCGAGTTCCAGCCCACTTGTCTCGCCCTCGTCCTCGTTTCGTCACTCGGCTCTCTCTATACCTTGGTTGGTGGGCGCCTATGGAGTGTAATCTGCGATGGCCAAGGAAATCAAACCAAATGAACCACGCATCATTCCGCATCTCCGCGCCACATGTCACACCTAGCTCCTCGGCATACCCGCACTCGGTATATAACTTCCAACGTCTGGCAAGTCTCTCGGTGGTAGTGTCGGCCTAGTGAGGAGAACATCTCTTCTTTTTTCTTTGTGTTTGGGACACTTGCCACCTTGCTTGCTCTCGACAGCTGAGGGTTTGTATCAGTCCACTCTTCTAGTTGCAGTTCAGACATGTCGACACTGGAAGGCGCAGTTCCACCGCTCGGAATTACACGGCTACGACTGTGGGACGAGCTGCACAATGTCCATCGCCTCGCATACCTCGAACAGCACCAGTCTGAAGTCAACTGTCTCACCACCAGCTGTGCGACCCCACAGACCACGTACCGGGAATGGACCACTCCATTCGCCCATCCCTATCTCCCGCACGAATACTTGCCTCCTGTATCGGCTGAAGCTTGTCTTTCTTCTCAGCCACCCACAACCACAATCACAACCACAACCACGAACACGAACACGAACACGAACACGAACACTGGCGATGCATTCCGATCCGCCACGCATCCGAGTGCAGATGCACAGGGCTGGCCCGTGGGTATTGTCTCGTACATTCCGCCTACGTTTGTTGCGCCTACCAGTCAAAGGACGTTACCGTGGCCGAGACATCCCCAAGAAAACAAAATCGCACCTTTGGGGACGTACACCAACCCCTTTGGCCCGGGTAGCTGGGACACACCGTATCCTGAGAAGCCGGGCTCTTCTGCCGCCAAGCCGGGCCACACGAGACGTCGACCACCACCCCTAGCATCCCGCATCAAAGCCAAAGCCCGGCGAGCAAACCGGAAGAAATCCAAAGCCCTCCGACGTCGCGACTTGTTCCGGCTTCAACTCTCCGACCGCACCCTTCACCCCGTTACCGAACGCCAAAGCTATGGCGAAAGACCCGAGTCGAGCAAGACCGCGGGTGGAACAACGGGCGGTCTTGGATTCGGATTCGACCCGGTCTTTCGAATATCCGAGCTAACGCGGGGGGAGGTGGCTTCGATCGAAGCGGTTGCGTTCGACACGGACGCGCAGTCGTCAGAGTACACTGATCCGGAAGACATCAGCGATGTGGAGCTCTCTCGATCCACCCTCTTCGAGATTTCGGAACGACTGGGGTCCGATGGCTCCCGCGATCTCGTGCCGAAGGGTGTATTTCGCTGGATGGTTGCGAAAGACTTTGCCGAGCGATGGCCGGAAAAGGTCGGGCATGTGAGGAAGAATCCTTGGCGGGGGATGGAGGAGATGTGGGGGGAGCGGTCGGGTGTCGATGGCCGTGCGATGCGGTGGCAGAGCGGGAGAAGGAGCAGTTTGGTCCGTCCCCGTTCCAGAGCTGATGGTGCGGGGAGGAAGGACAAGGTGTCGCAAGCGGGGTTGCGGCGGACTCTGCTGCGGCCGGAAGAGCCAGGCGGACGCACCTGGGATACAGAGCAGGACCCCTCGATCCAGGCAATGCCAACATCCAGTATCGGACCAGACCACTCCCTCGCCCGAGCATTAGTCGGCAGCTCCACCCGCGAATCCCAACACCAAACCCAAGTTGCATCCCAAACCCAAACCCAGGCCCCGTCCGACACGCATCCCTCCCACCCCGCCTACCCCGCCGACCTCTCAACAAGCTGCTCCCTCTCTCTACAGTCCACCTACCCATCCATCCCGACCTCATGCCTAGACACAACCTTGCTCTCCACAGCCGTACCAATCCACCTCTAACCGCGCCATACACGCAGCTTGTGGTACAATCGGCCCCAGTCGGTAGAACGGCTTTATTTCTTCTCGGTCGTGTCGAGGACTGTTTGAAATTTTTCAAAAAAAACAAACAAACAAATAAACAAACCATCATTGTCGATTGTCAGAAAGGGTGGCAGAGATGGGTTGGTAATGCGACCACAGGAATGGTTGTGGTGCTTGGTTTGGTTGGAGGTGTGATCGCATGGGAGGGGGCAGACTTACGTATTGTGACCGGGCCTTTTTGGGTCCATCGAGGAGTTTGGGGGGTCAGTGCAAAGGGCAGAAGACAGAAGGCAGAAGACAGAAGGCGGGGGTGATCTCCAAACCTCGTCAGGATCAGAGGCCGGGAGAAGCATCGTCTACATCTGCTCTCTATCTGCAGTTCCGAATGTACGAGGGCATTGTAGGGCACGATACTCCACACCACCCATCTCGAGTACCGGCCGGGGGGAGGGGGCAAGGGGGAAGGGGGAAGGACATACCATCATTAGTAAGCGAGACATCCATCATCTGACCGAACGCGCCGTCTTTGATCCTGTCCGGACGGTAGGACTGCGCCAACCTTGTGAGGAAGGCATCGTAGATCACGCGGGCAGGGTCGCCGGACATGGCACGGTGAAAGTCGGGTTTGGTGCCTTTGACTGTGCGTGCAAACAGCGTGAACTGGGAAACGCAGAGCACTTCACCGCCCAGTTCTACTACGGAGCGTTTCCAGGGTTTGCCGCCCCAGACTTGGTGTGCTCTGTCTCCGGTGACTTTTCCCGCTTCTTCTTCTACTTGTGCTTCTGGTGCTGATACGGATGATGATGCTTCCGAGTTGGAGAGCGGGAGCAAAGAGTCTCCATTCCCATCCTTCCCATCCTGAGCTTGAATCTGATCGGGACTCGAGGAAGCAGTGTCGGACAGGTATTGCGGAGGAACCGTGATCTGGGGCGCAGTTTGGTTGTCATTCCAGAGCTTTGTGTTGAGAATCTTGTTGGCAAGGGGAACGATTGCGTCCATGGTGTCTTCAGTCGAGATGCCAATCAGCGCTACTATCCCCGGTCCGATCTTGGACACCAGTTTGCCATCGACTGTTGTTACAAAAACCCCATGTGAGTGAGTGAGTGAGTGAGAAAGAGGATGGCGATGGAAGAGTGTTAGTCAGCGTGTCTATCTCGGGGAGGGTTCGAAAGAGAGGTGGATGATGACGGGGGACGAGGCTGGGGTTGGAGACGTACCGTGTACAGTGGCGCCCTTGACTCGTTGAACGACGGCTCGCATTGTTGCAGTCTCTCCCAGGATCGAGAGTCTGGGGTTCTTTTGTCAAGAAGTGGCTGATGGTGTAGCAGTGCCGTTAGTCGATCGAGACAGGAATACGATGGTGTCAGATGGCAGACGGTGGTGCTGGCTGGAAGTGTCGCACGTCATCAACCCAGAAGACTGATGATGGGTTGTGCATTGCTTTGCTTCCCGAACAGAATGCCGCGAATCGCACCGAAAATCCGACACGCGTTCTATACTTCTGCATCCCTTGAACTGAACTACTAAAGATGCCATGCTGCCTGCCCACACAAAAAGAAAGAGAGAAAAAAGAAATGTAAGGCCGAGCGAGGGTGACAAGGTCCAGTGCAAAAACCCCCGACTTGCTGCACTGCACTGGATTATACTGTACCTCGAAGCTGTGCACGTCCAACAACGCCAGCCTCACGCCTCCATTCCCTCTCTTTAAATCTTGACATTGGCATTGACATTGAGTGTCTGTTGCCTGTGATCCATCGATTCGAACTCCCCAGATGGCAGTGAGCAAGCATCTCAAAACATCTCGCATCTCGGCTGCCAAGAGAGGCTGGGTCGGAGAGAAACGAGATGAACCACCACCGCGCCCCCTCCCGGCAAAGAAAAAGAAAAAGAAAAAGAAAAAAAGAAATGAAGCCCCCCCTCCCCCGATGCATCTCGGGCCTTTGCGCACTGTACCACCGCGGCGTGTCTTTGCGTCCGTGTCCGATTCGCCTTTCTTCCATCGAGCTTTAGACTCTATCTTGTGCGCTCGAACTCGACACCTCGACATCTCGACAGTTTTTGGAACAGATAGTGAGGGGAACAGAGCACGGCAATCACAAGCACGAACACGAGCACAATCACAAGCACGAGCACGAGCATGGGAAGAGAGAGAGACGGACGTGACTAGAAGAAGAAAAAAAAGTCGGGAGGTCCGAGATGCCGCAATGCAGTGACGCAGTGATGACCCCACCTACAGCATGGCATTGCCAAGTCGCCATCCGATGCGTAGAGCGCAGAGCGTAGAGAGTAGAGTGTGTGCTCGATCAGGCACTTCATTTGCCACCTCTTTCCGCACTGCAACGCCCCCCGTACCGTACCTCACCTCGTGCTTACTGCTTCGTAACGCATATGAAGAAAAGAGCTGTACAGACCGGCTCTCTCTCTCTCTCTCTCTCTCTCGAGAGCGAGATCCAGCCTGTCCGCTTTCCCGACAGACAGCCCTGCTTTCTCGCACGCAACGCTCTTGGATTGTGTTATGAAATGCTTCTTGGCTTGGTCCACGGCGAATCACCATCACTCGTAGCTGGTTGTGTTGGCTGGTTGCTGGTTGCGGATTGCTGGACAAAGACACATCCAACTCCTGCTCTCTCTCTCGCTCGCTGAACAACTTGAGCCCACTGTTAGAAAATGCCGTCATTTGCTTCCTTCATCCCTGTTTTTTCTCCCTCAGTACTTGCTACTTGTTCTTGCTCTTCTTACCGGTCTCTGTGAGGCTGTGATTCAGGCTCAGGCTTTCACAGCTCGGTGTTTGGTGCTGGACGATCCTCTCTGCACCGTCGCAATGTCTCGTCATTCTCGAATCAGGCAAGTTGATCTCAGGATTCGAGACAAGTCTGATGCTGCTTCACAGGATAGCCATGCAGGTCGAAAGAAACACCGCAAACATCATAGAAGTACCGGTGGAAATAGCACGTTTTCGGACGATGCCAAGGCACATACCAACGCCAATGCCAATGACAATGCCAATGCCAGTGCCAGTGACAAGGGGCATTTTCAGGTGATTCAGCCGCAACAGGCACAGGGACAGGAACAAGGACAAGGACAAGGGGCTGGTGCTACCTCGTCGACAACGACGACGGCGACGACGACAGATCAGCAAGATACAGCGTCTGAACCAGCCAGCAGCTCGACCAGCTCTTCATCGTCGTCCCCTCCTTCTTCGTCCACAGATACAACTAGTGCCGTGACATTGACGTCTGACGCCATGGCCGCGCCAACTTCGACCATATCACTGTCTTCTTCGACCCAGCCGACGTCGGTGGTATCGAACGACACCAACAACGGCTCGACGGACCACCCTTCTTCGTCGTCTGCGCATCCAGGGTTAAGTAGCAACGACGTCAAGATGCTGGCTGGTATTGTTGCCGGATGTGTGGGACTGGTGCTCCTTGCGTCGATGGTGCTTTGTTACAAGTGCGTTGTCAAGAGGCGACGTGAGAAGACGCTGGCTGCTGCTCAGGATCGTCTCTATAGCAATATCTCGCAGAGGCAGTCGGGTGGAGTGGCGAGATCACGGTCGCAGTCGCAGTCGCAATCGCAATCGCAATCGCGGACGGGAGAGGTTTGGCAGGGGTTTTCTTCTGTTCCAGCTGCCTCGAGAAGGGAAGGAGTAAGAGAAGGAAGCCGAGGGGAAAATGCGCAGATCACGCCGTACATCAGCACACCCGGCAAGAAACCAGGCCAAAAAGTGCGACTCGTTTCCCAGCCCTGTGTGATCCCATTTCAAGAAGCATACGGCTCATCCGACCAAGAGCAGCCTTGGAGCATGGACACATCGACCTCCTCCTCCTCCTCCTCCTCGTCTGTATCGGTGGAAATGAAGGAGATCGGAAACTCCATCCCCATCCGGCCGATGGACGACTCGTCACATCCATATCCCTCCCAAAGTCCAAGTCAAAGTCGAGGAGCAAATGTGCTAGACATGCAGTCTGCGTCGAGCGACCAGACGCTCGAGGTGATTACGGATCCGCCCTGGAACAAGGAGCTAAAGACGGGCTCTAGCACGGATGGCGAGTTTCAAATCGACCGCTGTCTCAGCTACTACATGAAGGGACATGGTTCGATGGTGGCCGGTGGAGGAGGGCATGTTCTTCCTTGGGGATCCAGATTTGCGGATCAATCCATTGCCTTTGCCACGGGCAGAGACGGAAGAACCAACAGCGAGGTAAGGGTAGACCAGTGTCTCAGCTACTACTTGAAACCACAGGGTCGGGATCATGTCGCTTCGATCTACAGCGACGAGTTTTCGCAGTATCCTTACAGACCGCCGGCAAGAAGTGTGGCGAGTGGGATGGCGTCGTCGCCTGTCGATCCGCATATTCTCATCCCGAGTAGCGGGAGATCGAGACAGGGAGCAAGCCCGGGCGTGGGATTAGGGGCAAGTGGCACACCGAGTCCGCTTGGTACTAGTTCGAATTGGGACGCATGTCGATCGGAGGGCAGCCGAGATAGGGACGTTCGGGTCGCATCCGACGTGGCTGGCGATCCCGATAGCTGCCTTGTGTCGACGCCAGAGCGAGAAGCCGGCGCTGGGAAAGAAGCAGAAGCAGGTGCTCTCCATTCCCATTCCATGCTCACACATACGCCTTCGTCTGCTTCTACTGCTGCTTCCGCGATGCATACCGACATCGGTGCGGATGCCGATGCCGATGGCGACGACGAAAATGGCAACAATGCTGACAAGCACAGGAACCTGTTGCATCGGATCCAAGAGAACCAGAACAAATTCACCCGCGATGCTCTCGCACGCAGCTCTGCCTTTCTCCATCCTCGACCGGCTCCCTCCCCAAGCCCCCCCTCGACACTCCAGTCTCTACAACCTGCACGCAGCGAGGCCTCTGACCGTACTGCTCGACCATTCCCCCCTTCTCATTCCCCTTCCCCGTCCCCGTCTTCGTCTCCTTCTCCGCCATGTGTACGCGCGCTTTATCCACCGGCTAGCTCGCCATCCCCGACCAACGGGGTTCGGCAGTCTACCGACGCAGCAGCTCAGCATCACCACGAGACTAGTGTGGCCAGATCGCACTCGCGATCCCTCTCGAGATCACGGTCTCGATCTCGACTTCACAGAGATCACTTCCTCCACTCCGACCACGACCACGACAACGATATCGATATCGATGTCCCGGCTTACACGACCGCCGCACTCAGCATTCGGAAATCCGATAGACGTGACCCAAAACGACTCACACGTGGCACCGTGTACAGCCAAGACTCGTCGTCTTCTGCCTACTCTCTTTTCTGACCTACACACACACACACTCTCTCTCTCTCTCTCTCTTTCTTTCTCTCTATACAACGACGCTTTGCTTCACACTTTCATTGTATTTTTCGAATGTGGTCGGTTCAGATCATCCTTCCTCTCCTGTGTTGGTGTGGTTCGATACAATTCTTTTCTATTTTTGTGCTCGTCGAAAAAACTTCCCACTGTATAGTCGAGCTGGGAGACGCGGTTTCGTTGATCGTGGGCGGTGATCGGGCTTTTTCGAGAGTACGATGGAGAAGAGACCAGGACGCAGGGCGCACTCAACTGGATCCATCGGTGACACATTCCTTCGACGTAAACGTAAGTTGAAAAAAAGGAAGGCAATATCGGTGCTTTCGCTCCGAGCCAACATGAAGGCAGGAAATGGGATGATGTGGAGACCAAGGCGCAAATTCTGCATGTAGAGAGATCGCAAGAGATGGAGGGAAAAGAGAAGAGAGAGAGGCTGGGGCTGGAGTTGGGGCCTCGGATTTCTCATCCCGATCCCAGTGTCAGGAGGGCGTAGTGGGTTGCTGAACCAGACCCGACGATGAGAACGGAGCGGAACGGGCGCAGCCCTGTGGCGTTGCGTCGTCAGTTGTGACTTTTTCTCTCTTCTGCCCTCTGTTGTACATTACGTTACAGTATTGCGGTGAGGGAAAGGGAAAAAGAAAGGATCTGTGTGCCTATTCCCCATTTTTCCGTTCATTTTTCAACCTTTTACCTGTCCCCCGTGCTGTAGCCATTCTCGGTCGGAGAACACCGCGAGTTAAAGACAAGCTCGACACCGCTGTATCACATCCAGACTCGGTCCGAAATGAAGCGGAGAGAATCGGTCTCGATACTGTTGTACACTACGTTGTTGCATGTATAGTTGCAATGCTACTGCGTCACGCTTGCGCCCAGTCTCTTTGTGATGAATCAAAGAGAAGAAGAGAGATGAAGAAGGCAAGTCCAGCTGGGACAGTGGTTATGAAGTCGACGCCTCCTTCCTCCCCCTCTCACCCTTCTTCGATTCGATTCAATTCAAGGCACTGGCACTGCTTTGCACAGCAATGATGTTGTGGCAACCCGTCGTTCTTCACTCTGTCAGGGGCTGGACGCAGGTAGAAAGCTGTTTTCTCAAAGACTCTTCACTTGAGATCATACCAACTCCATCTACAGCAGACCGTATTCTCTTTGATCACGCGTACCTCAACTTTTGTGTGAAGAAGAAACATTCAGTCTCAACAGAGCAGCCTCTACTTTGGCGATTGCGAAGCTGATTACATCTTCACCCCAGTACCACAGTGGCTACAACATCATCAAAGAAGACAGAAAAAAAGATGACCGAGACACTGCATCCGATGGACACGTGTAACGGCGCTGGCCAGACGATGATCACGGTCGCCGACATGACGCCCAACGATGTACACAACATCGACATGTATCCGTCTTCGGCGGTTGCCGAGTGCCATCGACCTGGTTCGACGCAGCCTTCTATCCAGCGGCCTCCGTTTGCTGTCCATGCTT
Organism: Testicularia cyperi; assembly: GCA_003144125.1. Taxonomy (NCBI): domain Eukaryota; kingdom Fungi; phylum Basidiomycota; class Ustilaginomycetes; order Ustilaginales; family Anthracoideaceae; genus Testicularia; species Testicularia cyperi. Next base: position 804,236 of record KZ819190.1, read on the forward strand.
CTGTGATGGAGAGAATCACGGAGCAGCAGTCCCATCTCAACCAGAATCAGAGTCAGGTTCCGGCTCAGGCTCAGGCTCAGGACCCCTGTCAGAAGCAAGAGGGGCCTCAGGTTCAGCTGCCCGATATTGTCATGGGCAACTCCACTGCTGTCGGAGGAGACGAAGCCACGGGGCCTGTGGCGGCTGCGGCTAGAGACGAGTCGATTCGAACGGTGCAAAAGATGGTCGTGCAGCGACAGCAGCAGGATGACACCCACGCTCATAGAGCTGTGCCGGACACCTTGCTGCCCAAACAGACCACGGCTCCTCCCGTCGTAGGCCGTCAGCACCAACATCAGCAACAGCAACAGCAACTGCAAGCCTCGAAACACAACCCCCGCCCCCAAAAGGAGGACGGCAATGCAAAACACGAGGGCTCCAAGGATGCCGAGCAGGCCGCTCCTGTTCGAAAGATTCGGTGAGTCGGGATCGCAGAAATCAACACTCCTGTTCAGGATTGCGTCGCTGGTCTTCTCGTATACTCTGGTGATGGGTTGCGAAAAGTGTCGGCATTGGCATCGTGGGCATCGCGTCTCGCCGTGCTGGAGCTCTCTCTCTCTCTCCCTCTCGGGGAATGCTGCCTACCATGTGGCAGGCCGGTCAGTTACACCTTGCCATCCATGCGCGCTGGTGGACAGCGGCATGAAAATGGCATGACCGGCCGAAGGGTTGGAGAAGAACCAGCTGGCGGTGTTGCTGTAGTTCCTAGACCACGCGGTTGATATTGTCGAGCAGATACAGGGCCGAGACTGTATGACAGGCAGGCTACGAGAGTGCGAGTGGCCGCCCTATCATTTTGGCGCCCCGACATCAACTCCGCTCCTTTTCGTTCTTCTCGTGCCGATATTCAGCACTGTAGCAGAAAACCGCTTCAGCCCTCCTGCGCAAGGGATGAAGAGTGGCAGACCCGTTGTACCGCAAGGGACCTGGCGGAGACTCTGACCAAAGAGGTGCACTACAGTGTGCCATGGCACAGAAACAATGACAGTGACGGCCAAGGAGGAGCAGAACAAGACGCGCACGAAATCGGAGCTGTAAAGTTGGGCGCCGCTGCAAGCACGCCGACTGCACAAGCTGGGTTGCGTTTTGGGCCTTCTTCGTTGTCGATGCGATCGTCGCAGCGTGTCGCTTCGGCATTGCCAGGCTCCGCGCCAGCTCCGACTGCATTACGTGGTTCCAGCTTGTCGACTTCCACAGGCTCCCCCTCCTCCCTCTCTGGCTCAAATGCATATTTGCAAGTGCAGCTGTGCTGGCGCAAAGATGCGACAGCGGGTTGCCTGCTGCTACTGTATACGCGGGCGTAGCAAATCTCCATCTCGTTGCGTCTGAGGCAATCGAAGTGGGCAAGAGGGATCCGAGCACGACTGACAGTGCAACGCCACCGCCAACGGGCAGATCTGCCAGCTGCTACTGTACTTTACTGTACTGTCCTACTGTAGGTTGTTGCCTGTTCCTTGTCCAATTTCCGAGTTATTGGCATTATTGGCATTGGCATTGGCGTTGGCGCGTCGGAGGTCTCGCCCATGTGCCTCGCTTCTGGCGGGGCAAAAACCCTCGATTTGGTTTTCTTCTGGTTCACTTTTTCTTCGCTCAGCTAGACTAGACCAGCTGCATCCCCACTCAACTCCTCCCGAGCCTCTACCTGACCGACACACATGGTATTCAGACAGCGCGCATATTTTTGTTTGTCGGTCTCGGCTGTCTGCCGCCTTTGTTCTTTTTCGTCACCGGCACCACGAAAAGACTCTGCTGCTGCTGCTGCTGCTGCTGCTGCTGCTGTTTTTGCGCCTCCCGCTCTTTGGAATTTTTGGGCGTCCTTTACTGCCCTGCGCCACACGTTGTTGACAGGCAGGCCAGCTAGCGTGTAGTTCCTAGCCAAGAGGCCAGACCAGGGTCCATCCCTCGAATTTGGCTGCATGGTGCAGAGCCGCGATGCGCTGTGCTGTGCCGTCGATGTGCTGTCGATGTGCTGCATGTTCCATGCTGCGCCTTACACCGTACCGCACCCTGCCCTTGCGGCTGCCGCCAACCCTTTGCACTATGGCCTGTCCCTTTGTCGGCAGCTCGTTTGCAAATTTCCCAGCTGCGTCCCCAGTCTCGTTTCACTGGCTCACGCAAGACATTCTGGTGCGTCTGCTGGCATCTCCTCGTCGTTCCAGAACCCGTTTGTTTGCTGTCTGGGTGGAGATCAGCTCCGCCTACGCGATGACTAGGGATGTCGCACAGAGCCTTCACGCCGCCTCTTCCCGCATCCTTGGCATGCAGTCTGGCAGATGGCATACGACGCGAGACTGCACCGTACCATCTCGAATGGGGTCAGGTTGAAATGCCGACGCTCCGATCGATCAAGGGACGTTCGAAATATGCCGGGTTGGAGTAGCCGAGTCAGTCTCGGAGAGCTTCTTCTGTCGCTCCCTGGAGCTAACAGAGCGCCAAGGCGCGTCCACCTCAACCCAACTGCCAACTCTCGCTGGCTCAAGGTTGCGGGCCAGAGCTTACAAAGGGAGACAGGAAATCACACGGCGGAATTGCAGCAACCATGCATGCTCATTTGCACAGCACCACTTAGATGCGCGCATTGATATGCATGCTGGTCAAAACTAGCTGCCGGCTCGTCTTCCTTTGTATCCCTACGTGGCTTTGTCAACCGGCTTTGTTGTCCGCACTAGACGGACAACAGGAGCAACAGTACAGTAGCAGCGTCGACGGCGCCGCTGATAGGAAAGGGAAAGGGAAAGCAACGGGCAACCTGCAATACTGACAGCAGAGTGCTACAATGAGGCCAGAGCGTCGGTCGCATGGCAAGTACGGGAGACGACAACCACGCAACTCGTCCTGCATCCCACTCGCCTTGGCCGTCACACCCTTGCGTCTATTGTTGCTTCGGTGTGCCCTTTGTCGCATGTGGCCTCATGCACGTCTTAGCTCCGCGGTCCGCCCTCTTTTCTCTTTTCCACCTTGCTTTCCATGCTCGCCAAGCTCGACATCCGCCAGCTGGTCTGGCCGGTCTCGTGTGCACGCCCTTTGGCTTCTCGACCACATGCTGCCGCCCTACTTGTCCGTTTGCGAGATCTTGACCCGGCCAGGTCTGCTTCTACTGCCGCTGCTGTTGCATTGTCCTCCCTCGCAGTGTTCCCGCCGACCCTGCCCTGACTCGTCTAAGCCAGGAACTCGTTCCCTTTGTCTCGGCACGGTGCTGCGGTGCAATGAGCCTCTACATCGCTGCCTATCGCGGTGATGCTCTTCAGAGCGACACTTGCGCTCCGACCGTCGACACAATAGAGCGCGCTACTGTCGTCTGGTTTTCCAGAATGGGTCAGCAGCAGGCGGAGTTGTAGAAGAACAGGCTAGTGTAAGCGTCATGTTGGCACGGTTGCACCAATCAGTTGGCCCTGGCTGCCGTTGCCGTTGCCGCTGCCGCTGCAGATGGTGGCTTTGAGTATGGCACACGCAACCGAGCACGCCCATGCTGTCACCTGGCACTCGGCTGCACGACATACAGATTATCCTCCCTCCCTTGGCCCTTCCTTTCTCCTCACACCGCCTTCTGACCCAATCTCCCACCCCTTCGTCGGCCACCTCCTCCCGTCTCCGTCTCGTCTTCGGCTTGTCACATCGCTCTTTCGCCCTTTGGCTTCCAACCTTGCTTCTGACGGAACCTCGTTTCCACCAAAATTCGAGGTTGGACCCTGAATCGCCTCCTCCGCTCCGCCCCTGCTGCACTATCCTTAGATTCGGCCACGCTGCGCCTCCATCCTCGCACCCTTGAGCCTCTCTTACTGCAGCTGCTTGCCTCTTCTCGTCCTCTCTTGTCTGCCCTGCGCTCGTCCCGGCCAAAGTGCCCTTTGCTGCATTCGCATGTCGACCGTTGCCTTCTGCATCGTCGCATCTTTGATTTTGCTTTGGGTTGCTCCGCTTTCGACGCTGTACACGCCATCTGCCCTGACACCTTCTGCGCAGGGACCCCATTTACTCTATCCAACGTTTCCCTTTCACCCTACTTGCAAACCTACCGCTGCCGCAATCTCGGCAGTGTAGAGTGCAGCTCGTGCTGCGACAATTTGGGCTCCCCATCTCCGACTGGGCTCGAGCAACCTGATCTGGCCTCACATACTACTTATTGTCGTAGATTGTCAACTCCGGCCCTTTGTCCTGGCCCGTCTTGCTGCCCTTGCTATCCGTCCCGTCACCCGCCCCGACCATATCCCGCCGTCTCCCTTTGACATTGTTGCCTGTTGATCGGGCGTCTTTGCTTACTCGACCTTTCCATAAAGCTAGCAACTTTTCTCTAGTGCCATCAGCGAGCTTTTCCATTCCCTCTCCAAACTTTGCCTTGACCAGCGACGCAATCTTGTTCGACATACCAATCGAATCTTTTGGGTGTCTGTTTCGTGCGTAGAGACTTACCATCACTGCTTTATTCGAATCTTTGCTTCCTCACCGACAAACATCTGGTCTTGACCGACTCTGCTATCGACACCGCCATGATGGCTGTCATGAACCCATCCCACAACTTTGACTCTTCGACCGACATCCTCTTCGAACCTGTCACCATTGGCTCACATCGTGCCGCTTCGTCGTCATCGACCATGTCCTCGACATCCAACGGCCTTGTCGCTGGTGCCTCTGTGAGTAACGCTGCTTTGCGTCGCGACCGATACGACGCCCAACGCTACGATGCGGGTGCGTCCTCTTCCCGTGCCAATGTTGGACACTCGCGTGGTCGCACTGTGACCAAATCTCACTCGACCTCGTCGACCGAATCGTTGGCAACCGACTCAACGGCGCCTACCACACCAACCAACGACGACATCATTGACGCCTACGTGCAATCGCCCGTCACGAAACGCGCTGATGCCGTGCATGCCACGCACTCGTCGTACAACTCACGCCCGCTTCCCCGTGAACCTCAACACCAACCACAACCGCAACCACAACCGCAACCGCAACATCGCTCGCAATCGCAACAACGGCAAACTACCAACGACGCCGCTCGGGCAACTTCGACGTCCGATGCTGCTGCTGCTGCGGTTGCTGCCGCCAACGCTCGCACAAACTCCAACGATGCTCGACTCGCGAAATACAAAAACGCCATCAGCTTCAAGGTCGGTAGCAAGTACAAGGTCTGCGAGATCATTGGCGAGGGTGCCTACGGCGTTGTCTGCAGCGCCGTCCACCGAGCCACGGGTCAAAAGGTGGCCATCAAAAAGATCCAGCCGTTCGACCACCAGATGTTTGCACTGCGCACTCTGCGTGAGCTCAAGCTGCTCCGCTTCTTCCAGGAGTGCGATGTGTCGGAAAACATCATCAGCATTCTCGACATTATCAAGCCCTCGACGTTTGAGTCGTTTACCGAGGTGTATCTGGTGCAGGAGCTGATGGAGACGGATCTGCACCGCGTGATTCGCACCCAGGTGCTGTCAGACGACCACTGCCAGTACTTTACCTACCAGACGCTGCGGGCGCTCAAGCCGATGCACTGTGCGGATGTGATCCATCGCGATCTGAAGCCGTCCAACATCCTGCTCAATGCCAACTGCGATCTCAAGGTGTGCGACTTTGGTCTGGCGCGTTCGGTGCTGACTGCTGATCAGGACACGGGATTCATGACCGAGTATGTGGCTACTCGGTGGTACCGTGCTCCCGAGATCATGCTGACGTTTAAGCAGTATACCAAGGCGATTGATGTTTGGGCCGTGGGTTGCATCTTGGCCGAAATGCTCTCCGGTAAACCACTCTTCCCCGGTCGTGACTACCACCAGCAGCTCTCGTACATCCTCGATGTCCTCGGAACACCCACTCTGGAAGAGTTTAACAATATCAACAGCCGTCGTTCCCGCGACTACATTCGCTCCATGCCCTTCCGGAAACGAAAAGACTTCCGTGCTCTCTTCCCCAAGGCAACTCCCGAGGCGATTGATTTCTTGGAGAAAACTCTCACCTTCGATCCCAGAAATCGCATCACTGTCGAACAGTGTCTTGAACACCCTTACCTCTCCGCTTACCATGACCCGGACGACGAACCGGGCGCCCCCCGCCTCGACCCTGACTTTTTCTACTTTGATATGCAGAAAGATAGCATCACTAAAGAAGACCTCCGCAAGGAACTCTGGTTCCAGGTTCAGGAATTTCAACCCCTCTTGCGTTGATTTCTTCCTTGCCATACCCCTTTTGACACTTTTCTTCATGGCCATGTTGGGCAGGTCCCTCAACTTTCGCCCCCTTTTGTTCCTCATCACTCAGCATCCATTACTCTCCTCTGATCCTTCTATATTCTCGCTAATTCACTCTGAAAGATCACAGACTTTCATCCTTCGCATCGTCTCGACACCTTTCGCTCCCAACGCACATGCACACCCTCCGTCAATCACAGCATTACATCGTTACCGCAGTATCTCTCATCCTGTCCCGTCTCGTCTCGCCTTGTCTCGGTGTGTTTTGTCCGGTCTGCATCTTTCCTTTTTTCTTTTCTTTTCTTTTCTTTTCAATGCAGTTGGTTGGCTCGCCTGCTTTATCGCACCTGGCTATTGTTTGGACTTGTGATTTGCTGGAGGTTTGGGGTTGAGTACTCGTCGAGTTGACAAATGTGGAAAAAGGCAGGCGATGTCGATGTCGATGTTGATGTTAATGTCGATGTTTGAATACAGGGCTCGTAGATCATCCTCCCATGCTCGATACGGGTGATGCCACAGGTACGTTCAAGACGGTGCTAAATGCTGGTCTGTACCGAATGCTACTGTAGAATGAATGCTGAATTTGGCTGTATGCTGTTTGCTGGGTGTTGAATTCTGTAGCGGCATTGTGGATGTGAGAGTGCAAAATGTGCATGTGGATAGTCTAACAGCTTGTTCAGGTCGCGTGCCTCCGCCCTCTGTTCTGTTTCTCTCTCTTTTTTTAGCTCTCTCTTTCACCTTTCACTTCGACTTGGACAACTACGTCAGTGGAAATGCCAGGGTGCATACAACTAAATTGCCCTAGCTGTGTTCTGCTCTGTTTTGCTGCGACACTTTGGTTTTTGGGTCGATGTTGCCGTGGTTCAGTAAGTAGTGTAACACAGCCTCTCCCCCAGAGTATACAGTTGTATTTTTCTCGCTTTCCTCACGAGCACTGGTTACTGTACTGCATAGCCCCATTTTTTTTTTCTTTCGTTGGAGTTCATGCCTCCACAAACAAACACCTACACTCTGTGGACAACACCCTTTCTTGTCTACTTGCTTGTGCTTGAATTGCACCTTCCCCCGTGATACAGTACTGACCGACTGACTGACTGACTGACGCATAGGCACATTCCTCATCCCCCCCATCCCCCGCCCTTCCCCCCCTCCCCTCTTGTCGTCTAGTGTACTGTACTACCCGTCCAGCCTTTTCACACCCAACTACCACAGCAATACCTCTTCCCTCGCACCTCTTTTACCACTACCTTCACTTATTATACTTCTTTCGCCACCACGTTCACCTCACTCAACTAACAATAACACTCGAAACTCGAATCTCGGAACTCGAAAGGTCAGCTCTCTCACTACTCACCCATACACACACATACGAACTCTCTTCGAAGTCAGCGTGATAGCACCCGAAAGTCAAGATGGCATTCGTCGCCAACAAGATCACCAAACGCCTTGTTTCCACACATGCCAAGCAGTATGAGCCCGAGGTGAGTTGTCCAACACACATTGACGCGTTCGCTTGGGGCTTTGGAATAGGTGGAGCTGATACGTATGGACCATTATGATCCTTACCCTTGATCCCATGTTTAAATGTAACACAGGACCCACTGTATGAATTCTACACGGATGTAAACGGCAAGCAAAAGCGACGAAAACGACCCCTCCCCCCTGGACTCACTAAGGCCGAGGCGCGCCTGCTGAAAAAGATCAAGAAGCGAGCGCACTACCTGGACAAAGGGTTTTACATCTGCGGGTTTCGATTCGGGTGGACGTTTTTCATCGGACTCATCCCGGGGTTGGGTGACGCGACCGACGCGGCGCTGAACTACACCCTCGTCGTACGGCCCGTGAAGAAAGAGCTGGCGGATAGGCCGGATTGGTTGGTGCGGCAGATGATGTTTAACAATGCCGTGTCTGCGGGTGTGGGGCTTGTTCCGCTCGTTGGCGATATCGCCCTGGCGGTTTGGAAGGCGAATTCCCGCAATGCTAAGCTGCTCGAGGAGCTGCTGAGGGTCAGGGGCGAGGAGAACCTTGCCAATGGACTCCAGGGTCTCACGCCTTACCCGGAGGGGTATCCCCACCCTGCTCAGGACGCCGCACATTCCCAGGCGAAGAAGAACGTCAGCGGGATTCAAGGTCAGACGTCGACAGCAGGCTCGGCTTCAAATGCAGCCTCAGCATCGCGAACTACACCTCCCAACCAAAACCCCGGTTCCGCACATTCTCACCCGCAAACACCTCTCCTTGCAGACACCGATACCCACCCCCACCCCGAGTCCCGACCCGCCGCCTCCAACGCTACACCCCAAAAGTCCCGTCGGTGGTTTAAAAAGTAAACCACCAAACAAACCCGGAACTTGTTGAACTCTTCTCCATGGAGATCCATTCGGTTCGCTGGCCTGCTTGTCTCGTTCTTCAACGCCTTGTCTGCAAACTACTGGTCGCTCAGCTCTTGCGTGTGCGTGTCGAGTCGCTTCACATACCCTGCCCCAATCCATCGCCACATCCACATCCACACGCAAGACCATAGCCATAGCCATAGCCATAGCCGGAATCCTACGCGTCCACCTGAGTCTCTGTGTGCACTTGTGACCGGGACAACCTTGCTCTCTCTGTGCTGTACGTTTCTGTGGAGTTTTGCACGTTGCTACTCTTTTCGATCCCAGATCCGGAAACCCCACATCCCCAAATCCCCCCAAGTAAAAGCGACATTGTTCACATCTGAGCGTCCGAGAAACATCCTTAACAAAAGCGCAAAAGCAATAACAATTAGAAGAGAAACGTGACATCGAATTACAGTAGTTGGAAAAAGGGGATTAACAGGGCAAGATCACTTGTAAGGAGTATAACGCTGGGAAGAGCGGATGGAGGAAGACGTTGATCTCGAATTCGAGTTGGAGTTGGAGGTGTTGATCCCCGTTGGTAGATTCGATCCGACTCGAGACGACGACTGTTGATGCAGATGCATGTTCGTGGAAGCAGCAATCAACGGATCCGAACCCTCCGCCGCCGCCGCCGCCGCCGCCGCCGGCGAAGTGGGGTCAAGACTCCAAAAGCCGAGCTGACCATCTTCTCCACCGGTATAGAGCGTGTTCAAATCAGGGTCGTAGAGGGCGGAGCGGACGATGTCCGAGTGTCCGTACATTGTACCGTCTCCTGCTTGGGGGAAGAGGGAGGAGAGATGCCAGTGCTGTGCGGCCGCGGACTCGATGTCGAGTGTTGCAAACGCGCCTTCTGATTTCCCCACCAACAGGGTCAAGGAATCTCGCGATCCTGACCTTGATGCCGATGCCGATGTCGTTGAACTGAAAGAAGACGTAGAAGAGGTAGAAGGGGAAGAGAGAATGTCGATGATATAGTCCGAAGACCAAGGGGGACGCAAGGAAGTCGAAGAGCGGACGTCGGTGGTGGGAAGCAAAACGTCAAACTGGTCAGCGTGGAAGAGCGTGAGGGTCTGCATGTCGCCGAGTGCCCAGACCGTGCCTAGGTTTTTCCTGCGCGGGTCCGATTCTTTGATATTTAAATCCTGGTCCACCGCCTCATCCTTCCCAGGAGCGGAGGGAGAAGGAGTAATCGGAAAGCGGGGGGAAATCCAACCGGCCTTAGCGATGCTGTTTCCAGAGTTGCCCACGGCGATGACAGCGTCGTCTTCATCCTGTATGGTGGTATCGATTGCGGAGACCAGGCCGTCCGTGGACGCCGACAGCAGGATCGACGTGTGCGCAGCAGTGTCCGGATGAAACCAGAGCGAGGTGACGTCGTCGGAATGCACCTCGTTGTACGACCACACGGGGGCAGAAGGCATCCGCACATCCCAGCATTCTACATCTGCATCGCCGTGGCCATACTGCTCCGTGCCGGCTACGAGCTGGTGCGGATCCACCGGCGACGGCTCCACGGAGAGATACGCGCGGGTCGACGAAGTCGCGGCGGGGTTCCGTAGGGACCAGACTGGGGTTTCCAGGGTGGTTCGGGAGTCCCAGCTTGCAACGGTGCCGTTGGAGACACTGCCGACGAAGCTGCCCGAGCTCGAGCCCGAGCCCGAGCCCGAGGCGGATGCTGCCGCCGACCCTGATGCTGCCACTGACCCTGATCCTGACCCTGACGTTGACAAGGACAAGAGTGGTTTCGCCTGTGTGATTCTAGATCCGTCTCTGAAGGCCCTTGTAGACTGGACGACACGACCGTCTGTCTTGTCAATGAGGGTCAAGGAGCTATCGTCTCCAATAGCCAGGAGGGTGGGCACGCCAAACGAAGTGGAGAGCGACAAGAGATGGGTTACGTAGACGGGCGACGAGTTAGGAGCGGCGTTGGGCGGAATGCGCTGTACGTGGAATGGTTCTTTGGGTCGAAGCAGGTTGGGGGTAGAGACGAGCGCGGGTGCTCGTGCTGCTCCCGAGAGCGTAAAGTCTAGAGGATCTCCGTCCATGGCCGGCGAACAACAGCTTTCCCGAGCAAGGCGCTGTGGAACGTGTGTCGAGTGTCGAGTGTTGGGATGGTGACAGGTGCGGGAGAGATGTTTGTGGTACCGTATACCGTAGACCGTGTTGGCAAGGTTCAGCACTGTATGCTCTCCACACACCCAGCACTGTACTTTTTTTCGACTTGGCAAGAAGAAGAAGAAGAAGAAGAAAAAGAAAAAGTTGGTGTTAATGCACCCAACGTATGCAGTGTGCATTATTACGTTTGGGTGGTCAAAGCCGAAAATTTCCAAAATGTCCGACAGAATACTTTGTACTTTGTATGACAACCCACGCCTCTTCTTTTTCAGCGTACAATTACGTCCTTAATTACCAGCTGCCTATGCTGCGATCTGACATTCGACGAGACATTGAAACGAACCCGACCGTTGAGGCGGACCCTGAATTGGCAGAAGCGGGCGCCCAATTGTAAAGTCAGTGCGGAATGGCACTTGGACAGTGTGGAGGTGCGCATTTGTTAGAGTTGCGTCACTTGCAGCGAGACAGAGTCAGGGGAGATTTGCACCTAAATTGGGCGCATAAGGCACAGTACAGTGTAGAGTACTGTACTGTACTCTGTACATGTTCTCGACTGGACTTCTACATACAGCAACCCAGTTCTGTAGGTACTTTGCTTGGCACTTGGAGTCTCTCTCTCTCTCTCTCGCTCTCTCTTTCTCTCTCCACCTTGGACGCGGCTTCCACTCGCCAATACACAAAGACACACACACACACTCACACACACACTTCCGCTTTCGTCTTGCCGCAATCATTCCAGCCACTGTCCTCCCCATCTTTCCACCGTCACGACATTCACTCCTGAAGGCCATTCAACCACCACCACCACCACCACCACCACCACCACCCATCTTTACGTCAAGCGATCCTGTTTCCCTTTGACATCTGCTTGATTGCTACCTGCCTTTGTTCAGTCTGAAGGACAAAGTTGGGTTTCGAGTGCGAAATCTTCCAGGCCCAGCTTTGGCGCGGCTCCAGTTCGAGAAGTAAGCTCTTCGATATCCCGCAATCCAGCACAGGTCTGTCGGGGAAGCAACGCTGTCATGTCGTTCAACGATCTCGAGTTGGGATCTTCCGGTTCTGCGTCTTCGCAGCGACCAGGCGGGTCACGCGGTGGAGGCGCCCCATCTTCCGGTCCTGGTAAACAGCCCGGGCTACCCCTCTACCGAGACGAAGCCACGAGTGTGCTACCATCCACGTTTGAACCCCTGACAAAACGAATCGGAATCCAAATCTTCAAGATCAACTCCAACATCACTGCGATCCAGAAACTGCTCACCCTCCTCTCCGCCACCCCACCACCCAAACAGGACTGGACCAAACGCATCCACGACCTGCTGGAAACCACGCGCGATCTGGTCAAGGATGGAACGGGCGATTTAAAGACCCTGGCTTCGCTCGATATCGGCACCGAGCATGCACAGGCCAGACTCACACAGGCACGCCTCCAGAGGGACTTTCAGGCGAGTGCCGTGCTGTTTGGTCGTGTTCAGAAGGAGGCGCTTGACACGACTCGGAAGAGGCTCGAGGCGGAAAAGCTGCACGAACGACAGCAAAAGGCCCAGCAGAACCAGAGGTATTCGTCCCGCTCCCGTTCTTCGAGACCTGATGCGCAGCTGCTCATTGATCAGGAGGATGGGGAATCGCAGCTCGCGAAAGCAGGAGCTGGAGAGCACCGAGACGGCGATGGCAACGGTGTTGGTGGTGGTGTTGGTGGGGGAGAACAAGTCCTGAATCTCCTCCAGCAGCAAGGTCCGAGCCAGGCAGATCTGGAATACCAAGAACAACTCCTCGAGTCACGCGAACACGAAATCCGCGAGATCGAATCCGGCGTCCAAGAGCTCAACGAGATCTTCCGCGACCTCGGCAACATCGTGCACGAACAAGCAGGCATGATTGACAACATCGAGTTCAACATCAATAGCATTGCTGAAAACACTGCCGGTGCCGACCAGGAACTGGTCACTGCCCATGAATACCAGCGAAAAGCCGGCCGGAGATGCATCATTCTTATCCTCGTCGTTGGCTTTGTTGTCGCGGTTGTGCTCTTGGCTGTTCTTAACTAGTTCCCCACCCACTCTCGCCTTACTCTTTTGACTTTCACTCTTCCTCTCAACTCTCCTTTTTTTCTTTTTCTTTTTTTCCTTTCCCGCTTCGATACCTGTATTTCCTTCCCCCGGTCCTCCTTTGTCGGTCGTAGTTGTAATGGACCAGATACACACTTGTCTGGCTTTCGTCACTTTGGGCGTGTGCTGTCGATCGGGGAGCAGAATGCATTGTTCAAGTCACGCCTCACCCACGCCACGCAAAGATCGAAGAATCAAAGAATATAGTAGCGCATTTAGACCAGAGATGGAGGAGTACATGTGGATTTGTGTAGGGGAAGTAAAGTGCAGGTTGGGGAGGAAGCAAAACTAACCACCCTTGTGAGCACCGGACGACGAAGCAGAGTGACCGGTCGCAGCAGCGGCCGTGTTCCCCGCCGGCTTAGTCCTCGGTGGCGGAATAGGCACGGTACCGGGAAACGGCACGCGCAAATTCCAATTCCTCTCGAGATGCAACTGGACATCCTTCACCTCGAGTCTCTCTGCGCGACGGTGCTTTGCCAAACGGCAGGCCATCTGGGTGACGGAGTCTACGAACTCGTCTGCGAGTTCGAGCAGCAAGTCTTCGACGGGGCCTGCGAGGGATTCATTCGAGTCGAGTTCGGAGATGAGGTCTGCGATCTTGCGTTTTGACAGCAGACGGTCGTCTGATCTGCCGACGCCCTGGCCTGGGCCGGGACCGGGGCCGAATCCGAATCCGGTTCCGATTCCTGATGAGGAAGACAGGGACATGGTGGAGACAGGGCCGAGTGCCGAGGTTGGGCCGCCGAGGGGCCCGGTGCTGTCCAGAGCCAGACCACCCGGAGCAGCGGCGCCCAGTGCCGATGCAGCTCCCGATGCAGAGGCTGACGCCACGTTCGACGCCCCATTCACGCCGCCTTCGAGCGCAGCTGGATCAGCAAGCCCGAACAAATCCTCCGCCGAACTAACCGTCGACGACCTATGCGGCAGACCCAGCAGCTCATCCAACCCATCATTCCCCATTCCATTCCCACCCAGATCCAAGGCTGCAGCCGGACCGGTCGGATTCGGCCTAACCAGAATAGCAGGCGTGCCAATCACAGGAGCTACACCCAGACCTTGCGTCATAGTGGGTCTCGGACCAGCAGCGTTCGGAAATGGCTCTGGGGTGTTGGTCATGCTGACGTTGAGTGTGGCGGGGATGACTGCGTTGGCGTAGGTGGAGGAGACGGTGGGCATGGCGGCGGCGGCAGCGGCAGCGGCGGCTGCGGCGACGGTGGCGGTGGATGTACCGGCTGTGCCTGACGAGGAGGCGGAGCCGGGGGTTTTGACGCCCCCGCCGGGCGTGGTGGGTGCAGCACCCGCTGCAGCGTTGGCGGCATTGGTGGCTGCCTGTACGCTGCCGTTGACGGAAGGCATGGGTCCGGCAGGGACAGGACCACCTGGCCCCGCGGGTGCTCCTGCTGCCGCAGCCGTCGCCGGACTCGGGGACGGCTTGGTGCTGCCGGGCGTTGCGGCAGCCGAAGGCGCCGGCGACGCAGTCTTGCCCTTGTTGGCCGCCGCCTTGCCAGTCGCAGAAGCCGGGGTGCCGGCCGCCTTTCCATCCTTGGCCGCCGCCGCCGCTGCTGCAGCCTCCTTCTCCTTCTTGGTGGCTGCCTTGCTCTTGGCTGCCGACTTGGCCGGCGCCTTGGCTGGAGTCGAAGCCGCAGGCTGAGCTTTGGACTGCTGGGGCGTGTTGGTGACGCTGGTTGGAGCCGGACTTGCGTTGGGAGGGGGTGTAGCTACACTCGCGGGGGTCTGCTGTGCAGCCTGTTGCTGGAGTTGCTGGATCTGGCCGGGTTGCGGGGCGGGCTGACCAGCAACTCCAGGGACCGCCGGTGCACCTGCCGGACCGGCACCGGGAGGCTGTGACTGTCCCTGGGCTGCCTTGGCTGCTTGCTGCTGACGGAAGGATTCGCGTACGATCTGGATCTGCTTTGCAAGCGCCGCCTGCTGGCCCCGGGCCTCCTGGAGCGCATTCTGGCACTGCTGTCGCTCCTCTGGCTTGAGGCTGGGGTTGCCTAGCGCACTCTCGAGCGCCTGTACCTTCATGCGCAGAGGGTTGGCAATGCGGTTGAACTGCTCCAGGAGCGCCTGTTCCGATTGCGGGATCTGCTGGCCTGGAGGACGCGGCTGAGCTCCTCCAGCTGCTTGCGGAGGCTGGCCTGGCTGGGCCTGTGACTGTGGTTGTTGTTGTTGTTGTTGCTGTTGTTGTTGCTGCTGCTGCTGTGGTTGTGGTTGCTGACCGGGTTGCTGCGCTTGTTGCTGTTGCTGCTGTTGTCGTCGCGCGTGCTCTTCCTGCATCTGTCGCATGGCTCTAGCTGCAATCTGCTGCTGCTCCTGAAGAGTATAGGGCTTCATTTCGGGTACCTGCTGCTGCTGCTGTTGCTGCTGCTGCTGTTGCTGCTGCTGTTGTTGTTGTTGTTGCTGCTGCTGCGGTTGCTGTTGAGGCATGGGTCGAGCCTGCTGTTGACCGGGCTGCGAGCCCTGCTGTTGCATGGGCTGACCGGGCTGTTGTGGGGGTCGAGGCTGACCTTGCTGTTGCATCTGCTGCTGTTGCTGTGCCTGCTGGTGTGCGCCGATGAATGCCTTGAGCTGGGCCAGCTGTTCCGGGCTGATCTTTCCTTCTCGTGCGGCCTGAAACAGAGCGGCGAGTCCCTGTGGGTTGTTCTGAGCAAGTGCCTGTAGTGCCTGTAGATTGGCCGTCTGTCCCTGTGGTTGTTGGCCTTGCTGCTGTTGCTGTTGCTGTTGCTGCTGTGGTTGTCCCTGCTGTGCGGCTTGTCCAGATGACTGACCTTGCTGCTGTGCGGCTTGGGCCTGGGCTTGGGCGAGGGCCTGGGCTCGAAGCGCCTGGAGCTGCTGTTGTTGGATCATGGCGGCCTTGTACTGGGCGGCTTGAGCTGCTGTCTGTGGAGCGCCCTGGGGCATCTGAGGCGGTCGAGGTTGTCCTTGCCCGGGCTGTTGGCCCTGCTGACCTTGCTGACCCTGGCCGTTGTTGTTCATGCTGCGTCCTCAAAAGCTGTTGATACGCGGTGCAACCCAAGCTTTGCTCGAATCCGGATGACTGACTGAGGGGGGTGCCTTGTCTAGCGAAACTGTTGGCCAGACGTGGGATCGCCGATGGCAAACTGACTCGCTCCGACACCACAATGTAGGGTACGAATGAGCAGTCTGATTTCTGCCACACGTATGCGTGCCTGTTGCCCTACGTCGTATATGTCGAGACGCTTTGGAGTGAGCTGGGAGCCGTGATACTCCGGATGGATGATGCCCGAGGAATGCAAAGCAAAGCCAAGCCAGGTGAGAAGACGCGAGAAGAATGGTCGGGATGGACGTGCTGATCAACTCGACCAATCCAGTGTAGGAAATGAGGCGCTCGCTGCGAGATGCGCGTCTTGCATCCCAAATCCCTCCGCCAGAATCGCCCTTTCTCACCGCGGCTTTTGCATTCCCAAAAATGACATATTGTTAGACTCATGAAGCACGGCTGATCCGAGTGAAGTAGTACAGTATATTCATCATTTTGTGATGTCTTTACGCTGTTCCCATCCCATCACATCCCATCACACCCTGTCACATCCCATCACAAGATCAAGTGACCCGAGATAGCTCGGTGATTACATAGTATGAATGAATGGAGTGGTATCATTGTTTGCAAGCGATCAGTATGTGATGGGCTCATGTAGTGCAAGAGTAGCAGGATGGATGACAGGGTGGAGTTTTTGTCAGGGCAGCTGGGGAGGGCAGGTACGCCGTCATAGAGCGGGCAAAAGTCCAATCACCACCGCCACCCACCCATCTGCGCCGACGAGGGCACTTCCAAGCCAGCCTATCTCTGCATCCAGCGGCAGCCGGATACCTTGGACCACAGCATAGGCGAGCGGAGGAGACGCCTGCTGAAAGCTACTGAAGCTCGGCGTGGGCGGGAAGAGCAGCGGAAAGAGACTGGAGAGGACGGCAGCTAGGGTGTTGCAGCGTCCGTCGTCGAGGAGTGGTGGCACTGGTTCCTGTACGATCGGCGCATTGTCTGGTAGGAAGAAGCGGATGGGGATGCTGCGGACCGCACCCGACGCCGGACCGGACCCGGATGGAGTCGATGTGCCACTGCCTGCGCCTGCACCTGCCGACGACGACGAGAGCGGCTGGTCAGAGGCGGTGAGCGTGGTGACGGCCGAGACCATACTCGGGGCCAGACTGGCTTGACTCTCGTTTGGCTGAGTCGTGAGGCTCCTTTGCATGCCAGCTGCGCGGTCCTCGTTGCCTCCGCCCTGTGCGGAGCCAGACGAGAGGTTGAGAGACAGCTTCCGATTCGAAACAGGCGATCTGCTGCCTCCGACTCCGAGACTCATGCTGGCTGGCTCCATAGTGGCGATGGTGTTTGGCACAAGCTTCTGCGCTATGCCCCAGTACAGATCGTAGTCGTTGTTCACTATGCCGTCCCACAGAGAGTCTTGCTCCTGCTTTCGAAGGTTGACCACCTTCTTGGTGGAGCCGTACCGCACAAAGTCGGCCTCCTTGATCATCGACATGAACGATGTCTTGCACGGCTCTAGGCCCGCGTTCGAATGGAGCTTATCGGCAGGTGGCTTTCCGATTCGGAGCTTGATCTTCCACGGCAGTCTCCCGAGCTCCGGTCTAGCTGCACCAGAAGCCGCAAAACTGGAGCTGGTTGCTTGTTGTGGCGAAGATGGCAGTTCCGCTCGAAGGCTGGCCAGTCCGCCCGTCGAAGTCGACGAGCTGGCAGGCGAAGAGATAGAAGAGGTGGCGGGATTCGACGTGTGGTAATCGTACAACAGGCCAACCTGCCAATGCCAACGCAGCGGTTGTCCGTCGTACTCGAACCAGAGATCCTTGTCGTTGAGTGTGCTGAGCGAAGCCTGATCCAGGACGAGTTCGAGTAGATTCCTGCGCACTTCTGCCACCACGAGTGGAAGATAGCTGATCCTGGGTACAACGAGGTATGTCGAGTCTATCGAGGTGTCGGAGCCTGGCGGAAGATCGGCAAGTTCGACGGTGACGCAGATGGGTATTGTTCCGTTCCAGACGAGGCGACGAAAGGTGGCATTGTTGTGGAGAGCAGAGGCCGAGGGACCCGCTATGCTGGGCGTCGCATGCTGGAAGGATATGGATGCCGGAGAGGCGAGGTTGGGGGTGAAAGCAGGTGCAAAAGGCGATGTTGAGAGTATGGACGAATTCGGCGTGCCAGACCCTCCTCCGAGGGAGCCCTGTCCAAGAGTCGGTGTCGATAGCAGTGGGGGTGGTACTGCACCTCCCGAAGTATGAGGTCCTGTGGGTGTACCTGACACGGAGGGGGATGCTTGGTTGGAGGATACCGGCGGCGGCTGTGACGATGATGGGGCATTGGGCTGCGCCATCATGCCTACCGCTCTTCCCGAACTTGTGCCTCGAAGAAAGAGGTGATGAGCACAAAATGCGTGTTGTGCCAGACAAGCCAGTCGAGCGATCCTCAGAGTCGGCGAGAATGGATAGAAGGTACAACGGAACGACGGAACGACAGAAGAAAGGATGGTCAAAATCGGCGTTGAAGGGAAGGATTACAGTGCGTTGGATTGGGAGAGCAACACACGCGCATGCACGGACACAACCTGTACAGTGACTACGCGCCAAATATCGGCCCAAAAAAAGGCCTTCGCCCAGTACAGTATGGTATTCGCTGCGTGCCTCAAAACCACACCACCCCAGCCGCACCAAACACATCAATCAAAACACACACCTGCTCAACTTGACTCTAATGCTTGTACACCACCATCTGCCATTCTGCATCGCTGAGTTGGCACACTGGTTGCAGCAAGACTTTCCTCTCAGATTCCAAAGAAAGCTGTACTGATCGATTTGGGCGAACTGGGCTTTTCAGCATTGACAGTCAATCGGTGGTGACATTTTGGTATGTAATTAAAAGAGAATTTGATGCAAGCTCGAACTAGGGCGGTGCAGAGGTCAGGCTCGCCACTGAAAGTGTGGTATGTCAACGCGAACAAGTCAAAGAGGGAAGAAGAGAGAGGTCACGAGTCAGTCTATGCACTCGAGCGCAGACGCATGTTGCAGAGAAAAAGCGGGATCGGATCGGATCGGATCGGATGGTATACTCACAGCAATGTGTGGAGTGTCTGTTCGAAAGCGTTGAGTGACGGAGGATTTTTCGAGGGGGGTGTTGAAGTGCATGCGATGGCTGAGGAGGCCAGCGTGTGCGATCATGATGCCGTTGTCGATACAGAAGCGTTCGTCGGTGGCAAAGACGCTGCCGCCGCGTTCGTGGGCCATGACCCCCATCATGTGTTGGAGGCGCTGGTTGCTGCCGACGCCGCCTACGATAAGCACCTCTTTGGATCCGATGTGTGCCATTGCACGTTCGGTGATCTCGACCAGCATGGAAAAGATGTGTTCCTGCAGCGAGAAGCACAGGTCCGCCGGCGTGATGGTCTGCACTGAAGAGTCGAGCTGCGGGATTCCAGTGACGGATACATCGACGTCCTGGTCTGGATTCACGTACGCAGAGGTCGCGGTATCGGCTGGGGATGTGCTGGTGGCGCTGCTGGACATGTTGACGACGTGCTTGCCGCCTCCTTCGCCCGTCCACACTTCTCCGTTCGCCAGGCTACCAACAGGCCTTGCATTCTCGTCGTCCTCGACCCGCTTCTCATTGGGACGGAAACGCTTGTCTCGGGTGTACGCCTCGGTGGCACTCAAGATACCCGCCAGACTGACATCCATGCCCTTTGTCGTGTACGGTAATGGCACAAGTGTCTTGCCCTTCTTGGCCTCCTGCTCGATGTTTTGGCCGGGACTAGGGTCGTTGCTAAGCCCAATGACTCGCGCGAATCGATCAAGGCAGTTGCCTACGGCGATGTCGAGTGTCTCTCCAAAGATCCGATAGCGCTGCGCCGAGTATGCGATTACCTGGGTGTTGCCACCAGACACGTAGAGAACGACGGGGTTGTGTGCACCGGTGATGGTGCGACCCATCTCGATGTGACCGACGCAGTGGTTGACGCCCACCAGCGGCTTGTTGTACATCAACGCAAGAGTACGTGCCACGACAGCTACAGCTTGTAGAGGTCCACCCATACCAGGACCCTTGGTGAAGCAGATGCAGTCGACCTCTGCTAGTGAGCCGAGTCCCGAACGTCGTACCGATTCAGAAATGACGCGCAAGATCCACTCCTTGTGGTGCTTGGCCGTGTCGGAGGGCTGGAAGCCGGAGCCGGGTGGCGTCACGTACGTGTGTCGCACATTCGACAGGATCTCGACCGAGCCCACTGAGCGAGACGAGATGGAGGAGGGCGTCGAGGAGGATGGTGCATTGGGATCGAATGGCTTGTGGAGCACGATGCCTGCACCGAGCTTGTTGGCGCTGCCTTCCAGGCCGAGCGCCAGATAAGGCCGGTCCGGATACGGCAACGGATCCGGAACTCGAGTTCTTGATGGCATGTCTGTAGCAACGGTGTCGAGCCGAGGTTGTCGGGGCTTGATAGGTTGAGGTTTGACGCTGAAGTACCAAACAATGCTGTAAATGTATGGTGACGATGAGCGAGATATGGAGAATGGGCCGAGTGGTAAATGTGGGGGGAGGACCAAAGGCAACAAAAAGTGGGATTAGGTAAGCCAATTTTTTCCATCTTTCGGCCCTCGGTCGGTGAATTACCAAAAACGACATCTTCCTCACACTTTTCTCGTTGAAAAATACCACGCCCTCGACATCAGCCATCCTTTCTCGATCTGCACGTATTTCACGACCTCTTCTGAGCCCGCGAGAGTGGAGACTACGATGCCTTGTCCTCAGCCGGATGATCCGACGCCAACAGCGGGGCCAAGCCGATCGGCCGGATCCAGCGCCACCGACCCAGCAAAGCCAACCGCTGCGTGCGTGCGCTGCAGATCCAGCTCGGCCACTGCCTTCTTCCGCGATGCCTCCTACTGCCGGTCGTGTGCAGCGCTCGTGTTCGATGGCAAGACAAAGCCGGGCCTCGAGCTCGCAAGAGGCGCCGGTCTGGCCAAGTATGTCGATGCCGTATCCATCGACTCTCTTGCTGGCGAGGGGGAGCAGCCGCAGCACATGGACGTCTCGGCCAGCATCGCCATTGCCTTTTCGGGCGGCATCAACTCCAGAGTTCTTCTCAGCTCGGCCCGACAGTATTTTCGACCACAGGCAACAGACTCGGGTAGCAACGCGAGGCTGGTAGGACAGAAAAAGTCACGGACGGGCGCCAATGTTGCTCACAACACCGGCCGGTTCAGCGAGGTCGCTAAGCTCTACGTACTTTATGTGGACGACTCGGCCGTAGTATCTGAAGCGGACGATCGTACTGACGAGGTGCGCAGACTTGTAGAGCAGGAGGGCTGTCCCGACATTGAATTTGTACCACTTCGACTGGAAGATGTGTATCGAAGCGCTGGGGACGACTCCCGAGGTCTGCCGTGGGAGTTGCACGAGTCGGAAGACCAGCGTATCTCAGCCTCGCCAATCGCGGTACAAGACCCTCGACAAGCCATCAAGGACCTCTTCACTGCCATTTTCCCATCAGACACACCACGAACGGCTGTCTCCTCGGCGAGAACAAGGGCAGAGGATCTGCACCGGATTCTGATCCAGCACTTGCTTCGACGTGCGGCTGCAGAGCGTGGTTGTTCGGCTCTCCTGCTGGGCGAGAGCGGCACGCGGACTTCGATCCGTCTCATCGAGTCTCTGGCCAAGGGAGCTGGGCATAAACTGGCTGTGGAAGGAAACGAAGCCTGTTGGGTGGACGACACGCTCGTTGTGCGACCATTGAAGGCATTACTGGCCCAAGAGATCAGGTGGTTCGCGGAAGCCAATGGACTTGAATATCTCGAAGGAGGCGAGCTGGTGCCGCCCACAGTCAAGGTTGGAGAGATGATGGGCGAAACGCCAGTGATGGACAAGAGCTCAATTGCGCGACTCACCGAGTCGTTTATTCTCAACCTGGAGCGAGGTGTGCCGAGCACTGTCAGCACCGTCGGTCGAACCGGTAGCAAGCTTACGCTCAACAGCTCTTCCAAGTCCAGCGGCGCTGATGCAAACGCCAAGGGTGCAGCTTTCGAGGTCGTTGGTCCTAGTGTTCGTCTCGATTCCCGCTCGGGCAGACAGGCGGAAGCACTCTCGCAGATAGAACACGGGGTAGAGACCATGTCGATCGCTTCTACTGTCGCGGCCGAGCCTAGGATCGGCGCAAAGGCAATGCGGTTGGCCACTGCAAGCCGCGCTTGTTTCCGATGGACTACCAAGTCAGGCTGTGCAATGTGCGGGATGCCTGCTCAACCAGACGCCAGGTTCTGGAAACGAAACATCACCATCGATTCCCTCTCGCATGTTGCTCCGACTCTTCCACCGACCGCGACGGATGACAAGACAGACACCAACTATCTCAACCTCGCAGACCATCTTTGCTATTCCTGTCTGCTGGTTCTAGTCCCCTCCTCTACCGCTCCCTGCTCGCTTCTGCCCCCTCACGTCCTCTCTAGCATCCTCAATACCCAGCAACACAGCGACCACCCCTCTGTTCTTCCGATGGACTCCACATCTGCCAACCGACAGCACCCTGAATCCATCACCCACAAACTCGACAGATCCGAGATGAAGGCACAGATCAACGAGTTCCTCATCGACCCCTAGATCCGACCCTTTTCGCATTTGTATTCTAGCCCACACGATGCATCTGACTCATTTCACAAATCAACCATCGCCTCCTATAGACACGCACGGATCGTCATGAGAAGCAGAGAGCAAAGAATAATGCTGATTTGAATGATAATGAAAGTGGATTGCCTAGTATTACAGATATAGATAGATGGTCTTGCATCACCTGCACAGTCACTTGATTGCGAAATGATCTGAGCGAGTCCCAGCCGCATGCAGCACAGCTGTGAGGAAAGGCCCAGAGGCGTCCCTCGGCCAGACTTTTGGCTGTCCGAAGACACTCTCACTGCCGTCGCTGCGGCGGGCCGCCGGCGCTACTGCCCTGACGCCTGTGTCCGTTGGTGCCGAAGCCTGTGACGGGCTCGGGAGGGTTGGAAGTCCATCCCGGCCGAGCATATGCACTGGCGCTGATGTCGCCTGGGGGTTCGAGACCGGACATTGCAGCGCCTGAGGCGGTAGAGCCCGATTGCAAGCCCTCAAGATACAGGTGCTCGAGGCGATCCAGCGAGCCGCTGGTTGCCCACAGAGAGTCAAGTGAGGTAGTGCCCGATCCGTTGACAGCACCAGCGGTGCCCGATTCGACACCTGCAGGATTGTGGGGTATAACTATGCCCGGCTCTCCCTGCGTCTGCGCTGCTCCCTGGTGCGATTGATTCACTGACGGCTGTCTCCCCGCACCTTGGGTCGGTGCACCATCGCCTCGATCGTTGCCGCCAATTTGAGCGCCGCCCGTATTACGGATAACTTCCGAGTCTGACACGGTCGAGTTCCATGTCGGAGTTGCCTGGTTGAGCGAGGCTAAAAAGGCTTGGGTCTCTGCGTTGAATCGTGGCGATCTCGCCGAATCTGAGTATAGCGCTAGATTGCTACCGTCGCTCGAGTAGTTAGCCGCCGCCTGGTCCTGGTCACCGGCGCCGCTAGGATCGCCAAAAGGTCCATCGAAGAAGCCAGGTGCCAGTGCGCCCGAGGCGTTCTGCAACGAGGTCGGAAAGGCCTGCATGTCTCCAAACACCTGATCGAAAACAGTGGATGCGCCAGCGCTGGCTTCTTGCTCGTAATCCTCGGCATCGTCCTCTTCATCCTCCTCATAGCCGTCGTCATCGCCTACCTCTTCGTCGGAGTCCTCGTCGTCGTCCGAGTATGTATCATGATGCAAGGAGGGGAACTGCTGAGCGAAGGCCAGCGCACGCGTATCTTCGACAGATTCGAGCGCATGCTCTAGCGCGCCTTCAGCATCTCGAAGGGTGTCGGTCGATCTTCGGCGTTGATCGTCACCCGAGTCGTCATCGTCATCATCGTGGGTGTAGCGGACTAGACGAGTGCCAAGATCGCGCACAGTGAACGTCTGCTCGCGCTGAAGCTCGAGCTCGTCGGCATCATCCTCAGCAGCACCCTGTCTGCTATTCTGGGGCGTCTCGACGTTCTCGAACTGCAGCTGTCGCGCGTTGCCAGTGGCACCGCTCGACTGCTGCTGTTGTTGCTGTTGTTGTTGCTGCTGTTGCTGTTGTTGCTGTTGTTGCTGTTGTTGCTGTTGTTGCTGTTGTTGCTGCTGTTGCTGTTGAGACGCTTGACTACCTTCCGATTCCGGTCGATTAGGGGATTGCATGGAGAGGCTCGCGCCACCGAAGTAGGATGGATTGACTGGCTGGTGTTCCTGCTGTTGCTGATGCTGCGTTGCTTGCGCTGTGGGCGTCGGGCCATGGTGCAGATCACCGGCCCAGTGATGATGCGACAGCGGCATGGATGAGAGCAGCGCTCCGACAACATCCTTGTCGTCATCCCGGCCCGACTCGGATGTGCTTGCCAGATTCCAGCCGGCAGCCCAGTCCTGCTCGTTGCCGGACGTCGGCATGAGCGGATCGAGAAAATCCTGAAGTGGATCGGAGAAAAGCGCGGCAGAACCTGTCGGGTTGTTCGGCTGCGAGAGAGGCGGTGCGCCAGCCCGCTGCTGCTGAGGCAGCCATTGGGCCACATTGTTCGGATCGTAAGCCTCGAAGACGGAAGAGGCTCGGCGCGAGTTATCTGCGGAGGATGCCGAGGACTCTGAAAGACTAGCAACACCCTGGTGCGAGAAGGAGTGGAAGCCTGCGTCAGGCCTGTTTACACCAGAATGCGTCGGGGAGAAATGGCCACTGCCGTCGCCAAACATGGCGGCCATGTCTGCATCGGTGAAACCATGCGATGGACCGCCGAAGGAGCCGTGGCCTTGAGAGTGTCCAGAGCTCGAGACATCACTTGTGCTCGAATTGTTCGCCGGCCAGGTGGTCGCTGCACGCGCAGCCTGGGCTGCCATCTGCTCATCGACCTCCATCGAGTCTGTTGCCCCGCCGGAAGCGCTGGGACCCTGCTGCGAGTCGGCATCGAGCCAGGCCATGACGTCACTCTGCGACACGCTGTTCTGCCCCAGTGGCGAGAACTGCGAAGTGGAGTGTGGCGCTGCCGAAGCAGATGGTGGCGAGGGTCGCTGGCTAGTCGGTTGCGAGCCCGAGTGAGAGCTTGAGTAGGAGTGTGACCGCGACTGGACGAGGGCGTGCGGGTGCCCAGTAGAGTGTGCGTGAGGGTGGTGCACATGCCCGTGACCGTGCAGATGACCATGGACCGACGGCAGCTTCTCAATAGCCGAGCTCTTGCCGGTCTTTGAGGCATGACTACGCCGCTTGTGAGCCACTGCTTCCTTCGCGGACTGCTTGCCCGGATGGCGGCGGGGATCGTCTGCAGAGGCTGCCTTGCCGTGCAGCGCGTGCTGGCTCTGCGAGGCGTCGCTTTCGCTGGCACTCGTTGGAGTCGCTCGCCCTCGCAGGCTGCTGTTCCCGGATCCAGCCCTGGCATGCCCTTCGAGGCTTGCCTGCTGCAGCTGCTCGAAGAGATGGTTGATGGAATGGCCGGTGACCATGTCTGCCGTTCGCGGTGCCGTGGCACCAGGTATCGCCGGAGCGGCGTTGGCAGGAAGAAAGGGTGGTCGTGGTGGCATGCCCGGCAGCTGGCTGGATCGAAGTGTGTCGTGCGGGCCACCACCGTGACGGGCCAGAGTGGCAGTGAGGGAGCTTGACCGGCCAAGAGCGCTATTGGCGCCACTGGAGCGGCCTGATATCAAGGAGACATCTGCGGGCCCATCCGTGAGGTTGCCGTGGTCGGTCCAGTTGCCGTGATCAGTGAGGTGGCCATCACTGGTAGCGTCGCTCATCGAGTAGTCAGCACCCCGCCAGCCGCCGAGGGCAAACCCGCTGGCATCTGACAGTCCCTGGTCGGACAGCACCTGTGAGTTGGAGAGTGCTGATCTGTCGTCAGCACTAGCACCGGCACGGCGGTCTTTGTCCTTCTTCGCCTTGGCTTTTGACGGGCGAGGCTTGAAACCAGCTCGCTCGTAGTCGTCCGGAAAGGCATTGCGGAAGCGATCGCGAAGGTCGATGGCACGACGCTGACCCTGAAAGATGGGATCTTTTGCAATTAGCGCCCAGTGCGAGCCATGTTGCATGTAGCCTGCGCGCAGGGCGGCATCTTCCTCGGGCGTGAACGGGCGCCGTTCTTTGGTCTTGCCCTTTTCAAAGATACTCTTGCCCTCCGCATCTCTTCCTCTGACAGCTTTGCTCAGATGGGTCTTTGCGTTGGGATACATCTCGTGATAGGCATCGGGAAAGTAGGTGCGGAATCGATCCTTGAGATCGCCCGCCGAGCGATCCGAGAAGGAGGCAGAGAACTGCGGGTCAGAGAGTATCTTTTTCCAGTTTCCCACACCGTGCTTATTGCATCCATCGACAAGTGCCTGCGTCTCTTCGGTCGACCATTTGTGCTTCTGACCTCGTTGACCCTCGGAAGCCTTCCGTGAGACACTGGTGGGGCGCTGCGATGCCGTTGAAGATGAAGCGACCGGCTCTCCCGAGGCTGACCGAGCGCTGCTGGACTGGTAGCCGGAGCCTGGTTCAGCCGATGCTGATGCAAAGTCGTACGACAAAGGCTGCTGCTGATGCTTCGCGGCAAAGAAGTACTGAGTGACATCCTGGCTTTGGTCGGTTATGTGACCAGGAGGCACGGACGCGTTGGCAGCATCCAGGGGCGAAGAGCCGTCGCCCTTGAGCGGCAGGTTGGGCTGAGGTTGGTGGACAGACTGTAGCCTCTGGCCAGTGAGGTCGAAGTTGCCACCTCCGACAAGCTGCTCATTACCATGTTGGATAGGCTGCATCTTGTGTTGAATGTCAAAGGCCACGCCCGCGCGCTAGATGCTGAACTCGATCGATTATCGCAACCCGTCGCAGATCGAATATCTGGTTCTGACGGTGCTGTCAATGCAGTGATTGCTTCAAACGCACTCGGAAGAGCCGATATTTGCGCCAGTCTGCGACGATCACATACGATGCGAAAGACCCGCTTTCGGTAAAGTAAGACCCGCCAGGTTCGGCGATGCCGACAAGGCGGGATCGATGCGTTGGCTAAGCAGCGATAACAGAGTTGGGCTGAGCGCGATGCGACGTGATGCTGTGTGGCGATAGTGCTCAACAGAGAAACAGCAGATATTCCTCAGTCCTGCACGACACTAATAGGTAGTGCCGACGTCACGGAACGGAATGGCCAAACATTCGCGGATCGGAGAAGCGAAGTCGGTGGTGTAAATGAGGGTGTTTGCGCGGGGCAACGAAACAAATGGCTGAGAGTGATGCGTCGAAGTGAGATGTTGCGATGCGTGTGAAGACGATAGCAGCCGGGCTAAGTTGAGGGAGAATGGGGCGAAATCGACCAGTATGATGGCGAAGAATGGTGCCAAGCTCGCAGGACGATATTCGAGGGTCCGGATGTCGTTGGTTGGCCGAGCAGGCACCGACCTCGCGAAGACCCAAAAAAAAAAAGTCGCAAAAAAGAAGCAGCAGCGAGCGTGCTGTCGGGTTGCAGCCGATTAACAGTTGACAGCGTACCGTGTACAGTAATGTACAGTATACTGTACTGCAGTACTATATTATTACACTGGCTGGTGCGCGTAGAGGCACGCACACGTTTTCCGAGCTCAGGTCGGCATCTGGTCAAGGCATATTTTCGAGCGCTGCACAGATAGCACGTACGTCGCCCGCTGCGAGTGGTACAATACGGTCATAGGTGACTGGGTGGGCTGGGCCCTTTTTTAGAGCCCTTTTCGCCGCCTTCTTTTTCCGTCTCTCGGATCCCCAAGGCTAGACACATATATTAATTGCTGGTCCAGGTTAGTCATATCGAAAGCAGCTGTCGAGCTGCGGCTGAAAAGGCGAGGCACGCGCTCATTTTGCGTGCTGTGGCTTCCAACTACCTTTGCCTAGGGTACGGCCCCCTTGCTTCCAGTAGTCGTCGCTGTTCGACATCAGCAAGGGAGCCGTCCGGCGAGCGTGCAGAAAAATTGACACACGACCTGGACAGCGATGAGAACAAGCCTGGTTACCAGTCAGCGCGATGGAGATGGTTCTCGAGCTGGCGAGAACAGAAAAGTGTGTATCGCTCATGGCTGGCTCGAGGTCTCGGATAGCCTTTACACGGAGCCAAGCTTGTCCAGCAGCGCATCTGCATACAGTACTGTGTCATGGAACTACAAAACGTTCCGACGAGATACGGAGATCTGGAGCCTAAAGCTTCCGCATTGACCTGTTGTAGGCTCTTTGTGACATGGTCTCCACTATGTCTCCTCCTTCTGGAACAAGCTCACTGCCGAGCACATGGCGTCGAAACAGCCTCGACCATGCCGAGTCGATAGAGACGTAATGAGGCCGCGTCGCAGGCACGGCACCGGTCTGAGCTCCGAGCTAAATGCCGCTGCCATGGTCTCGTGATGCCAGTCAATGTAGAAGTCACATGGGCGCAGCCCCTCATGCTTCAAATGAACTCTGAGGTGTGTGCTTTGTACGAATGCATCGCCTTGGCGCTGGATCACGCAGAGCCCTGGACATATGCTGGGAAATACTTCAGAAGAGTTTTTCCGCAATGATCGTGATTTCATTGGTGACCGACAGGATATGGGTGGTGTCGACGAACACGAGGCGCGATTCATTCCCCCTTCTTCTTTCCCTCACTCCACTAAGCATTCTCCGAGCCTTCTTCGGGGCTGACTGTTGGAGCCGCTTGTCAAGTCCGAACGGTAATAGGTGTCAGCGATCGGTTGCTGCAAAGCGCTGACGGCAGCATGGGCTCGCTTTCGGATCTCAAGCGATGGGCGCTACCGCCGTTCCACCAGAAGCAACCATGGACGTTCACAAACTTGTGGATTCTGGCCGCGCCTATTCCGCTTTTGCTTCTGCAGGTCCGCCTGCTGATGCGAGCGGATCCCCGCAAGACATTGCTCTTGCGAGCTGGTCTCATTCCGATTATCGCGCTGCTGGCTGTTCGTGCTGGCTTCTCCCACTACGTAACGTTCTTTGGGCCAGGCCAGATGGAAGGTGGGGGTCAGCATATGAACCTCACGTTCGGAATTTTTGGCGTCTTTCTCTGCCTGCTCAGTCTGCGATGGGGTCTCACGACCTCGCGGCCGCGCTTCAAGGTCCACTCGCCCGCCTCTACCCCGAAATCTTCTGGCAACGGCGCTACACCTCCCACGAAAGCGAATGGTGTATTGAGACCAGAGCCGTTGCCAGCTTTGTTTCCTGGAACGTGGACGCCGCTCGAGATCGACTACTTTGTCAATATTCGAAACATCGGGTGGGAGAACGGGCCCAAGAATGCTGATCCCGCACTTCCCTTGCGCGAGTACACTGCCGAGGAACGCAAAGCTTGGCTGCGACCGATCCTGAACGAATGCGTCAGCAGCTTCGTGCTCCTCGATGCGCTGTTTGCTGCGATCAAGGACGTGCGCTTCAACCCGACAGCTGTCTCCTACCGTGGCGGTAGTATCTGGGAGAGCCAGCAGGGCGTCTTTGGCATCTTTAATCCGTGGATACTATGCTTCACGTATGCTTTTGGAATCTTCGTTCAGATCCAGCTGAGTTTCGGCCTTGCTGCATGTGTCGCCGTTGGCTTGCTTGGCGATCGACCTTCCCGATGGCATTCACTCCCCTTCTCGGCACCCTGGCGTGCGACGTCGGTGCAACAGCTTTGGTCAGAACGATGGCATCAGATCTTCAGGCCGACATTCATAGAGGTCGCCTACATCCCAATTCTCCGGATTATCTCGCCGGTGCTTGGAAAGAGAGTCGGGCAGGCAGCTGGAGTGCTGGCCTCGTTCACGCTCTCTGGCTTGATGCACGACCTGGGCCAGTCAGCAATGACGCCAGAGCAAGGGTGGAGTCTGACCCACACAACCACATTCTTTGCGCTGCAGGGCGTAGCTTGCGTTGCCGAACGCCTGTTCGAACAAGTCTCCCATCGCAGAGTCCAAGGCTGGCTCGGATGGATCTGGGCCATGGGATTCCTGACCTGGACTGCGCCGTTGCTTATTGACGAGTGGAACAAGCGCGGTATGCTCGCAGCGCACGACTTCACAATTGGCTTCACTGCGCCCCTTGTCAAGATTTTTTTCGACGTCTTGAGCTAAAGTGATCCCTTTCATCATGTTCTTCGAACACTGTATATTCCACCAAGTCCTATGAATACTGTATCTCACCTCCCACTCTCTGCATCCTAAAAGTATTATTCTCACAGCAATAGACAAATAAGAGTGTTGCAGTTGCGATGATGAAAATACTGTTACAAACAAAGATGAGGCAGAGATACTATTACATGACAACGCCCGGTAGACGCCGATGGGTATAATGAGAGGAACGGAGGATAGGGAGAGAGAGAAATGATACGTTACAAGTCGACATAGTTGCCGGCTCCTTCACCGGATGCACCAGCATAGCCCTGGCCGGATGGGTCATAGGGATCCATGCCGGATCTGCCTTGATAGCCACCGCCGACTTCGACGGTACCGGCGCCGCTCATCTGGACTTCTGTGCGCCAAGCCTGCTTGAGAGAGCTAATCTGGGCGATGAGCTTGGTGCAGCCCTGCCGGAGCGCGTCCGTTGGAGTGAGGGATCCGTCAGTCTGGATCTTGACAAACACCTTAGGTTCTAATGGGTGTGGTACTTTATATCCGCAGAATAAGACAGCAGGGTTCTCAAGCACGGCATGTCGAAGCATGTTGCCCATGGTGTGATCCTCCTTGTTGAACCAAAAAGTGGCTGCATTGGGGATCTTGGTGTCCTCGACAATCTCGACGCGCCTCTCGTCCGGACCGAGAATGAAGAGGTCGAATCGGTTGGGAGCGTTCGTCATCTTGCACTAAGCAGGAATGAACCCGATCAATCTGTGAAAAAATAGCATCATGGATCTTGTCAGCCAACCTGGGTCAAAGTATAGTGATGTGTACACATTGGACCAGCGGGCAAGGATCAGAGCAGCATGATGTCTTCCAAGTCGTTAAAGGTGCGACGATGGACGGATAGGCTCATCTACCGTTGTAGTCAAGGAATCAGTGCATGATCGCGGACCTTCTCGACACACTTGTCAGCGTTTGAGAAGGTCTCTGACGAACGTGCTCAAACAGTGTGAATATAATGTAATCTTTGCCAGCCGCAGGCACGCTGTGAAGCGTTCCGGTCCTCTCTTCGTATATGCCGTCGATGATCTGAGCTGCTCTGGTCGCTCGCTGTACTGAACCGTAGAGTGCAATAACAGATAGATGCCATCTGCGATGGAACAGACTTACGAAAGGTGTGCTGAAGTGTTCTTTTCTGCGACGCCAAGAAGCGGTTATCGGCGGAGAGAAGGAGGCGCGAAGGGAGAGGGCAAATGACAGAAGCCCTCACCCCTTGAGAGGGAGAGAGGTTGGAGGGAAGATGGATGAGGAGGCCTTCCAGCAGGCAGAAAAAGGCGTGACGGAAGGGTGAACGAATGAGTGCAGGCAACCAACGAGACAGATGAAAAGAGGCAAGAGTAGTTGAAGGCGAACGGAAGCTGATTGGTGGAGAGCAAGAGGAAGAAACTGCGGTCGAGCTCAGCCAGCAAGAAGAACGCTTCCATCGCGCTCGCCCAAAGTGTGCAGCAGCTGAAGAAATGCAGCAGGAATCCGATCGACTTGCTAGCTAGGCGCATTTCGTGTGAGATGCTGATGTAAGATTCCAAGTGTGTGTGTTGCCCCTCTCGCGCGGTAAGAAACCCTCCACGCCTCCGCGAATAAATTGCATGCCGGCAACAGTGGCCGGACCCGAGTGAGTGCAGCAAGGGCGGATGTCCGAATCATGAACACAGTACAGCACAGTAATGGGAGCACGTCGAGCAGGCTCCAGATTGGCCAGACGTGGATGCCGGTTGAAAGCTGGCTCTCGTCTGAATAGCGTTGCATGCCCCCCGCATTTTGCGATTGACGCTGGACCGGCTACAATCCGGCTCGACTCGCGCCTTCCCATCCTCGTACTCCCATCCATCCATCCTTCCGCTAGACACCGATACGCTCTGGATTCTCCCACAAAGGCCCCGGCCTTGAGTGACATTCAAGAAGCCGCTTACGGTTGCATCAAGCGCCTTCCAGAGGTCACCTCAGCTCTGTCAAGAAGATAAGACAGCCTCAACAGTCACTGCGCCAATCATCAACCAGTGAAAAAAAAGAATCATTCGGGCCTTCCTAAAGAGGTGGAAGAAGCCTCTCTCGATACACGTTAAGACATATTCCGGACGATCGTGCGTCATGTCGGATCCGTCAACGTCCGCGGTGGGCGGCCACCAGCAGATGGCCCCCGTCGGCAACGGCGGTGGTATTCGTGCCGATATGGTTGCGAGCGCAGTCAGCTTCCTCAACGACCCCAAGGTGCAGTCGGCATCAATGTCGCAACGAGTCAGTTTCCTCGAGACCAAGGGTCTCCGCCCGCAAGAGATCGACGAGGCCATCCGACAGGCTGGACAGGCCGGTGGTGCTGGTCCGGCTAACTATGCCTCGTACGCTGCAGGGCCTCCTGCTCCCTACTACGGCGGCGGTCCGTACGGAGCGCCGTACTCTCCCACACAAGCCCAGCAGCAAGGTCGTGACTGGCGAGACTGGTTCATCATGGCTGTGGTTTCGGGAACCATCGGCTACGGCGTGATCTCGCTGGCCAAAAAGTACCTAATGCCGCATTTGCAGCCACCAAATGCAAACGTGCTCGAGGCCGATCTGGACTCATTGACAGCCAAATACGACGAGGTGGCGAGCCAGCTGCAGGCGCTGGATGCGCAGACGCTGGCAGTCAAGCAGGGTCTTGAGGAGCAAAAGCAAGAGGTGGAAAAGAGCATCAAGGAAGTCGAGGATTGCGTCAAGACCGTACGGGAAAATGAAAAGCGCAGGGATGGCGAGCTTGACCGGATCAAGGAGGATGTCGAATCCATTCGCAAGGAGCTCGGCAGCCTATTCGAAAAATCAAAACAGGCACAGACTAACTCGCTCTCGGAGCTCCAGTCCGAACTGAAGTCGCTCAAGTCGCTACTGGTCTCGCGCAACACGGTCGGAGGTGCCGCAGGTGCCGGAGGCATGGGCGCAGCTGCGGGCGCAGCCACGGGTGCCTACGGCTCCTCTGCTCGACCCTACAATGTTGGCTACGGCGCTGGCTCCTACGGTTCGCCATCCATTGGAACGCCCACGGGCGACGTCACGCCACCGCACCTGCCCAAGCCTTCGATCCCTGCATGGCAGCTCGCCGGAGCTGGAGCAGGAACCGGTCCGTCTTCCCCTGCTGCCGCCAAGGCCCCTGCTCTCGAAGCTAGCAAGTCGAACGACAGCACCGGCTCCCCCTCCACCTCGGTGCTGGGTGACCCTGCGGAGGAGATGTCCAAGTCGGAGGGCAAGGGCAAGGAGGCCAGCGAGGCTTCGTAGTGTGATGTTCATGTATAGTACCAGCCGCTTTCCTATGCAGCAAACACATAGGCCTGCAGCCATGCTACAACGCGTCTGTGATCGTCCGAGTGCATGTGTCATCTGCTGCCTTCTGTCTTGGCACTACCCCATTGAGAAAACAAAGCAAAACGTTCTCCCCATGTCGAGGCCGCCGGAGCCCGATCTCGCCCACAAAACATGTATCTACACTGATCGGGCGCCGATCGTTAACAGCATGGTCATATCGGAACTATCTTGTGGACACATGTGTGAGAGCATGTGTGGCATCGGAGTCTCGTGCTGCATTTATACGAAGCGGGGCCCAGAAAAGATGTGTTTGGGTCGCGGAACAAAATGCTATGCTTGCCGCACGGTCAGATGTGCACGCATGCAGGCAGACGCAGAGGGTTGCACATCCTGCGCATCCACAAACATACTCCTACGTGCACGCTCGGATGCTGGGTTCTACTGCACACGCATGAGGCGTTTGCATGACCGATCAGATCTGGAGCAAGTCTGCCGGGGTAGAATACAAGCAGAAGCGTAAGTGAGATTGACAATAGGTCTGTTCGAGCTGATTTCAATAATCCCATAAATCCTCGGTGTCGTCTCATGCCCCGTCATCCCTTCGTCAGGATCGGCATCGCGAGTGTTAAGGCCTGTGAGCTGATCAAAGAATGCTGATTGGGTCGATCTTCAATGCTGGCAGCGAGCCACGCTCAATAATACCAGCAAATCGTTAATCTGATCCTGCTATTGAGACACATCCCTCCCGTGGGGGAGAGCCCGGATCCCGCGAGCCCGTGCCTTCAAGACCGAAGCGACAAAGCGAGAATCCAAGCACCCTCTATCATCACATCGTAAAGAGCGCTATAATGCTCTGATTGACCTCATCTCCATGTCGTCGTATCAACGATGTCAATCACAGGTGCTCCTGTGCTGAACAGACGCTGCATTATCGTGCACTTTCGATGGGACCGAAATTGCCGTTGCCAGATCGGCGGACGAATTTTAGGGTAACGGCAACTCCGAAGGCGTAAAGCATAGTGAGCTCGCGGCACTGCATCGGCGGAGCAAGTAAGTAGACACCCGTAGCCGAGCGAGGCCAAAAAGGGGCCACGTCTGTGGTTGGACCCTGAATTTGGGACACGCTCCCTTGCTTTCCCCGTCTGTAAGTTACTGTACAGCCATGGCTACTTTAATTAGCACTACCTCTTTGTCCAAGTACCCACAGTACTGTGCTGTAGTGCGTCCCCTGGCCACGCTGCTCTGAAACCAGCCGTTGCCGAGGACGAGCCTGCAATTTTGTGGGGAGAAAGAAGAAGGATCGGTCGAAGGACAATATAGGCTAGTGGGAGAAGAAGACAGGCTTGTTACCAGGAGCCCAAGAGTTCGAACACGGGCCACAATGGCAAGGGGACAAAAATCCCAGCCGAGGACCATTTCTTAAAAAATATAACGGGGAGCCTGCAAGTCTCTCTTATTTGCTGAATGACAGGGTGGACAGCTCGCCTGCTCCCCGCTTGCCTGGTTGCAACTCATACAGGAACAAGGCATGACACTACAGTACAGTACAGTAGCTGTAGCGCTGCAGCAGGCACAGCAGGATCCGACGTGCAGCTGCAGCTCGCCACCGGCCCCCTTTTTTCCATCCCACCGAATCCTCTAGCCTCAATACCATGAACTACTGTACTCATAGCTGGTCTATGGCCTCCTTGCTTGCTTACTCAGTCACAACCAACGATCTAGCCACATTGTCGTTCGACCACACACCGGCTGTTTCGTCCGCCTCACTTGCCACCGCTTACCTTTCGCAAGCATCTGAAGGGGAACCCTCCTTTATTCAACTCACATCGTCCTGGGCGGCCGGACTCTCAAACTTGGTGTCGACAGCGTCGTACGTTATTCTTACGAACTGCTCGTAGATAGATCTCGAACTATAAAACGCAGCCCCACACCCGACCCGGATACCAGGCTCGGAAAGCTGATCCTGTCCAACCATGCCCTCACTGGCCACGAATATCTCCATCAAGCCCAAAAGGCCACAGATGGGCCGGATCAAGTCCTGGTCGGCAGGTCTCACCGGCAAGCTGCCGGGCGGGGGCGGAGGCAGCAGCAACGGGATTGACGCAGGCGTCAAGCAGGAAATTTTCGGGGAGATCGAGCTGCGAAACAAGGGCAATTCGAATCTTTACGCCGCGACGGAGGCGTATTGGTCCTACTTGGGCAAGAAGAAGCCAGCACCTTTCGATACATCTTCCATTCCTGCCGATGACTCCGCTTCAATGACGAGCTCGGCTACACCCAAGCCTGAAGGCAAGATGCTTCCTGTTGAGGCACTAGGTCTTGCTATGACCTCCTTCGCTTCGGCTTTCCCCGAAACATCGACCTACGGCACCTGTCTGGGCCTCTTGGGTGAGGCACACCTCCAACTGGGATCGCTGCAGGCCTCGTTCGCCAAGGACACCTCGCACATCTTTCTTGCTCGCATCGCCCGTTCCAAAGCCGCCCTCGAGGCCTTCAACGGAGCGATGAAGAAGCTGGACACCGCAACCTCTCGCCTGGAGTCAGCACAGACCAGAGTGCAGAAGAGTAAGAAGGAGAAGCGTGACTTGGAAGAAGAACTGCGGCTGGCCAAGGCAGCCTACGATGAAGCAGTCTCGGACGTGGAGGCACGAGCAGAGGCAATCCAGGACTCGGAGGCGGACGACTGGGAGTGCCTCACCACCTACATGCAGGCGCAGCTCGACTACATGGGACAGGCACAGGCAGTGTTGGAGCAGGTCAAGTCCATGTGGGGTGCAATGCCTCCGTCGGGACACCGTTCAGGCTCTTCAACGCCATCGAGTCGCCCCCGGTCGCTTTCCGCAGCCAAGCCACGTCCGCCTGCGCTGCCGCGCAGAACCTCGGCCAAAGAGGCTGGCGACGTGGCAACCTCGTCTAGGTTCACGTCTCGATCCTCGCTCAGTCTTGCGAACAGCGAGACAAAGGACGAGCAATCTTCCGGCACCGTCAACGGTGACAGCAAAAAGGAGAGAGAAAAGAAGAATCGGCTGCGAATGCCCTCGTTCAGCGGCACAAGTGAGGCCGTCTCTTCGATGGCCTCTGGGCTCGGCTCGCTCGGACGCGCGAGAGGGTCCGGCCTATTCAACTCTTCCAGCTCAAACTCGATTGCCAACGACACAAGCAGCCCCGAAAAGGACCGCGAAGGTAGCAAGTGGAACTTCATGTCGAGATCCAAGCGAGAGCCTGGCTTCATGTCGATGAAAGACTCGGACAGGCTGCACTATGACGAGCCGGTCGCTCTGAACGGCCACGGAGATAGCGAGCTGTACATGTCATCTCGTCAGGGTCCACAGCCTTCCATCTCTTCGCACGATGTCGACCTGGGCATGCACGATCAGCAGGTAAATCGAAGTACCAGCCGTCCGTACGTAAGTGGTGGCGGAAACGGTTATCACAGCAGCGATGACGAGAGTCACGACGAAGACGGGACGATCAGTGCAAACCGGCGGAGAGACGGCCCATCGCCGTTCTCCCCCGATCTTGTGCCCAATGGCTCCTTCCTCACTGCCGCCAACACAATTCCCGCACACGAGACCATTCACGAACGCGGCGAGTCGCAACTCAGCACGGAGATGCCGATGACCGACAGCAATTACCTTGGCGTTTCGGCAGCACCGCACCACGGCTCGCTGGGCATGCAGCACACGGGCCTATCGGCATATTCCGACAACGCGGATCCCTTTGCAAGTTCTGCGCTGTCGCCGCAGACGACGGGTCACTTTGGTGCCTCTGAACCCAGCAGCGATGACGAAGACGGCTACGAGAATGCAGCGCTGACCGGTACTCATGACATCGCTGGTAACGGAGCCTATTCAACAGGCCGTCAGCGTTCCGTCTCGAACGGTGCCAATGGCATTGTCTCATCGCTGGGACGTAAACTCGGCCGCTCCGACAACGGCAGCAACGCAAGTAGCTCGGGCTTTTCGGGCTCGTCCCGTGGACCACCACCTCCCGTTCCATCGAGTGCGGCGTTCCTGTCCAAGAACAAGGGCAGACTACCGCCTCCACCGCCTCTGCCCGTGAGAAACAACTGACCTTCAAGAACAATCCTGTCTTACCGAACAGTCCCGTCTGCCATTCTTCATTTGCATCGCATGCATCGCAACTTTGTCCTTGCTTGTCCTTTGACTGTCAGTCCGTGCTGTTACGTGGCGACGTGGACAGCTATTGAGTCTGATGACTAGGTCGCCAAATGGATCGGGCGCGTGTAGCTTGCTCGGTGCTCATACATTCTCTTTTGTCGGCGAGCCTGTGTCGATCATGTTCTGCCTGACGTAGCTGCCACCTTTATTGGGCCATCCGCAAACGCCAGCACTGTGTGCAAATAGATCGTTGATTTAGGCTGCTGGATCATGTGGACGCGGTTGGCTACTTGAGGTATCAGATCGCCGAAGGTGGATTCGAGCTGAGATGATTAGTAGCAAGTGGGTGCAGCTCTTTTGTCAGAGTGATAGTGTACAGATTGGTGACCGATACAGGAGCAGAAGTATCTGAAAGGAGTGAGTGAAGAGTCTGGTGTGACAGGATGGCTCTGACGTCGATGGTGGAGGGTGGGTTCTGGTTCAGTAGTAGGGCAGGGTGAGTTCCGAGTGTGTCACTGGAGGCGCTTAGGATGGACAATTGACACGAAGTGGGTGGCAAGGTCGCTCTGACACGAAGACGCCGATGGCAGTTGGATCCTGACAGTGGCAATGTTGGTTGTTTCAATGTGGCGTGAAGCGAGATGATGTGTATTCCCCCGAAAGCAGGCTTACTTGACGTTGATATCTTTCTGGAAGTACGACGAAGCACGGGCTGCAGCGACACCAGTGTCGAAGAGGAACTCGCCAACGCCGAGATACTTTTCGAGAAGACCCTTTGTGGTCGGTTCTGTCACACGGTCGATGTCTGGACGCAGGCCTGTTTGACGCTTGATGCCAGCAAGAACGGTGGAGACCAGCACGGCGTCGCCTGCATAGTGGAGCAATCGACCGAGAACCATTGTTGCCTTGCTTCTAGGACTGATCGATAGTAAGAGGCTTGAGGGTAGGGTCTCGCTGGACTAGATCTGGTGGTGCTTCTTGGCCTGTCTCGAGGTGATGAACGGCTGTTGCGAGGGCTAAGGATTCCGTCTTTCGTTGCGTATAAGAAAAGATGGAGTGCCTGTGTGAAGGCTGGAGAAGGTGAGTGTGCGAAAGCAGTGCTATGGCCGAAAGGCGTCGAAAGTCGTGTCAGCTCCAAGTTGGACAGGCTATCAATCAAAGGGATGAGGAGGAGGACCCTTTATTACGCCAATTTATGATGTGGTGAAAGGGTGGCAGCAAGGCGCGTCGTTTGTGTTGGTATGCGCTGTCTGTGCGTCTGGCATGCATGCGCAAGGCTGCAGCTAAAATAGGAACAAAAAAGTCCGGAAAAGGGCAGTTGTTAGAACCTGTTTGAGTATAAAAATGGTCATCCAACGCGGGCCTCGGACCCGACGACGCGCTTAGAGGTTGCCAGAAAGTTGAACATTCTGTGGCCCACCGAACAACAGCCGCAAACTGTTGCTGCATCATCTCTTGTTCATCTCTTGTCCAGCACGACCATTTCCCTCACTCTCATAGAGAGCATCAGACGCTCGTTTTTGCAACTCACGGCTTGTGACAAATTCCGGTGGTATCTGTTTCACCTTCGCGCTGAGCAACTTACAAGCAGAAGCCCAGAAAAGGAATTGTTGACGATGGCGTTTAGCTTCGGAACCCCCGCAGCGTCGTCGGCTCAGCCGGCGGCTGGCACTTCCACCTTCTCCTTCGGACAGCCATCTCAGCAGCAGCAGCAGAACAAGCCCGCCGGATTCTCGTTTGGCGCCGCGCCCGCAAGCACGGCCGGAGCCACAGCATCAGCGCCAGCTGCAAGTGGTGGCGGTCTCTTTGGCGGTTTCGGTATCTCGCAGCCCCAACAGCAACCTGCGGCTGGTGCATCCACGCAGGCACCAGCTTCGGGTGGCCTTTTCTCCTTTGGCGCAAAGCCTGCCACCACGACACAGCCTCAACAGCAGCAACGGGCCGGCACATCGACAGGCTTTGGGGCAACGAGTGGTGGTCTCGTTGGCGGGTCGGGATCGACGGGCACGATAACCGGCGGATTTTCTTTTGGTGGACAGCAGCCACAGCAGCAGCAGCAACAACAACCGGCACAGTCGACGTCGCTCTTCGGCGCCCCTGCGTCGACCTTTACAACCTCGAGCGCGCAGCAGCCCTTCTCGCAGCCACAAACACAGGCGCAATCACAACTACAACCTGCAGGGCTGGCAGCACAACCGGACAAGAAGCTTGGGTCGAGTCTTTCGCTCAAGCTCGAGCAGCTTCGAGCCGCATGGGACACAAACAACCCTGCGGGCTGCCGATTTGCATACTACTTCTACAACAACGCCGGCAATGTGCAGAATCTCAAAATGATACAGGGACGTAGGCCTGATGCTGTCGGGCCCATGCAGGACGCGTTGTGGGCCGCTGCGGTGCGCGAGAATCCGGATCCGAATCGACTCTACCCTGTCCTTGCGCTTGGGTTCAACGATCTGAAGAAGCGACATGAGTCGCAGGTCAAGGAGGCACAACGGCAACGCCAACTCTTGCACGCTCTGCAACAGCGTCTATCTGCACTCGAGCAGAAGCATTCATTGGGCAATTCTGTACGTGCCGAGGCAGCAGCCAACCGACAGGCGCAGCTGCATCACAAGCTGGTAGGACTCGTCGCCAAGAGCCAGCTTCTCATTCCGGCGTTGCGGGGAAAGAGCATTGGTCCGGAAGAAGAGCGCTTGATTGCAATCCTCGAGTCTTGCGAGGCCGAGATCACTGGATCGCAAACCTCGTCATCCATCGCAGCAGTCGGCGGTGCAGGTTCCAGATCAAGCCAGAATGGGGTAGTGCTTCCGGCTCACGCACGACTCCGCGCAAAGGTCAACGAGCTCTGGGCTCAACTCGGCGTGGTTCGTGCCAAGAGAGAGATGCTGGCCCGAGAAGGCCGCTCAGCTACCACGGAATGGGCCGTCGTCGATCAAAACGGCCTCGAAAATGTAGCCAAAATCCTCGGACAGCAACAACAGGGCCTCAACCACCTCAGCTCCACGCTCGAGGCAGACGCCAAGACCATGGATACCATCACGACTGGTCTTACTGGCGTCAAGCTCGTAGGCGTGTCTAGGTAGCCGGACTCGGCAAAGCCTCAGTAATCTCATCGTTGCACTCGTTTGCATGACACACACCTGCTAACCTGACGTTGGGAAATAAATGCTGAGGCATACTCGATTCTAGAAAGTGTGAGGCAGTGCCGACGTGGATCGTGTCTAGAAGGGAGAGAAGCCGGTGAACGCGACTGGGCCGACATTGGACACGATCTCCTTCTTCTTGAGCTTGCCTGTAGCAGCATCGCGCTGGTACAGGACGATATTCTCGTCAGTCTGATGACCGACAGCGAGCCATTTGGCGTGAGTATCTCCTGCGTCGGAACTGAGACTAAAGTGACGGGGCATACGACCACCCGAGGGTATCCATTCTTGGAACTTGATCGTGCCGGCTGCTGTGTCCCGGGAGAAGATGGAGATATGGTCTTCGGTCTCGTCTCCTCGGTTGGAGATGTAGACAAAGTCGCCTGCGGGGGGCAGGGCGATTTCGGCCGTGGTTCGGTTGGTCGACAGAATTCCCGGGCCAGAAAGAGGAACATCCGGCGGAGAGGCCAGGATCGGCTCTTGAAGAGCAGTCAGCTCTCCGGTCGTCACATTGACGCTGAAGCTGGTGACGGTGTTGGAGAGCTCGGATGCCAGGTAGCCATACACGCGGCCATCCGGCTCTTTGTGGAAGGTGATGTGACGGGGCCCGGAGCCAGCTGGCACGTCGGTGCTAGCCACAAACGTGACGGCTTGCTCTGCATCAATATGAAGACGGTGGATTTGATCCGCTCCGAGATCACACACGTAGACGTAGTCTCCTTTGGTCGTCGGGATGATAGCAACTTGATGAGCATAGGAGTGATCCTGACGATCGGGGACTGGACCAACAGCCGGAGCGCTGGCAGGTCTAGTGAATTGGAACTTTGTCGCGTCATCTTCCTTACTTGCCTTCTGCGACAAGGTGCCGTTCTTGGGGCTAATTGAGAGAACGGCGGCCACACCATCATTGTAATTTGCCACAAAGAGTAGATTGGCGCTGTTGCCATGTCCGATGAGAGCCGAGACCGGACCATCGCCGTTGGTGCTGGTGCCGTTGGACTTCTGTTCCTCCGTTCCCGTCTTGACGATGGCGTTGGTCTGCGAGTCGAAGGTGTGCGAAAAGATACGACCTGGTATGCCCTCACTGACAGAGTAAAGCCGGTCGCCATCCGCTGACTTTGAAGAAGAGAAGGCGATCCAGGATGGACCGCTACCGGACGAGTTGGGTTCGATGCCACTGCCAAGCTTGACGAATGCAGCTTTGGTCTCGTCGACCGCGTACGGCTGGATGGTGCCGGCATAGCCAGCCACAAACACCTTCATGCTGGATCCGGATGGCATACTAACCGATGCGCTGTGTACTGATCGGCAAGCCGCCAGAAGTGCAAGCAAAGGAGTGATCAGCATACTGTCAATGCATACTTGGGATGACAGGCAAGTGGTGTCACAAAGGCAAACTACAAGGCTTTTTCCTTACCTTTGGCTTTCTGTGCAGTTGCGCAGGTCGTTGAGATGACCCCTTGGAGCAATGCAATGAATGTATGCGCATACAGCGAGACCTACCTTACGCACGGGGGAGGATCAAGGTTGGACGCAGCCACTAGCTCGATCAACTTCAAAGAGACCTAAGCGAGGCGACCGGCGGAATCTCGGTGCCTCCCCCACCCGGGCCGCTTTTTCGCCGAGCTGACCGACTCCCATGGCCCTCCTCGTTCCTCTGCCGGTCGAGTTCCCATCGTCATCATTGCCTCCAATCTCTCAGCTCGGACAGAGGTGATCGGCGGATTGCTCAGGCGTATCCAGCTTGCCGGCTTCTCGTAGCCGTCCTGTACTAGTGGCGAGCTGAGGCGAGCTTTCCAAGGGTCCGAGAGCCGTCTGCAACGATTGTTTTTGGGCGCAACAGACTAATTGGTCCTTCCATGCATGAAGGCGAAATTCCCGAGCTTACCGAGTCGTACGAAGCACGAACGAGCCTTGCACACAGTCATCCGTCCACGTCTACAGTGAGCTTATCAGCCGTGCAATGCCACAATCCGCCGATGCCGACTCCTGTTCCTGGGCCATCTGGTTCGGGACTCTGCGTGTTCCATTCCCGACCCTTGCCATTTGCCGACCGTTCTGGTCTCAGAAAAGTCACGCTTCGCAGGCATTCCCGCATACTGTAGTACTAGTGAGCAGATATCCATGAAGGTATGTATGCTTCAAGTCGAAGTAAAATTGCAAATGGGTTGCTGTGTGCGGAAGACCGAACGTTTGGGGTCATGCCGACGGGCGAAGGCTCAGCGCTTGGCTGGTGACGACGTCGGATAGGCTGCTTCAAGCGCTTTGAGCCAGCGCGGCTTCATTGTCTCCTTTTTCTGTCGAGCATTGAGGTCGACCGAGGCCACGGTCTGGTACGCTTTCTCGCCCGACACTTTGCTGCCATCTTCGAGTACGACCACCTGCGACTGGTCGATATGTCCACCCGCTTGAACAATTCGAACCATTCTCTTGCGACTTCGCAGCACTTCGGGGATTGCCTCGACCAGATATCGGCGATTCGCGTACACGTTGTGCGACAGACGCTGCACGTTAGGCGAGCTCCAGTGAATGTATCGGCCTAGTCCTGCCTTGCGATCGGGATGGTCGTGTTCAGCGTTTCGATCAGCCTCGTTCTTGAGCCAGGCAAATGGCCGTGGCTCTGCTGCCGACTTAGCCGAGCTCAGCAACTCCTGATATCGTGCCTTCT
Source organism: Testicularia cyperi (assembly GCA_003144125.1). Lineage (NCBI taxonomy): Eukaryota > Fungi > Basidiomycota > Ustilaginomycetes > Ustilaginales > Anthracoideaceae > Testicularia > Testicularia cyperi. The sequence goes on from KZ819190.1 coordinate 847,428, forward strand.
CACTTGATGACATCGGATGAGTGCTAGGGTCCTCGTCCAAAGTTCTCATGGCGAATGCCTCCCTCTCCTTGCGCTCCAGATGGATCCAGTCGGCCTTTTTGAGCAGCTCCAGGCTGCGGTCCTCAACAGCAAGCTTGATGGGGAACTCGGAGCTGACGCTCTCGGCTAGTTGTGCACGCAGGGTCTCGTTGAAGTCGGACTGATGCTCGGCGTCTTGGCGATCAAGCTCGTCTTCCCATTCCTTGAGGGTCTTGAACTTCTTGCTTGTCTTTTCTGTCTCCTCAGCGCTTATGTCCTTTTCCTCGGCTTCCTGTTTCCGCTGCAGAGCGCGCGCCTCTTCGCGTTTCTGTTTGATTTGCTTTCGCTTCTGTTCGAATATCTCGCTGATCGAACTGCGAACTGGCACCTTGGGATACATATCCATCAGGTCGATGTCAGCCGGCTGAATGCGCTGGAAGGTCCATGTCCAGTCTTCACCCTTCTCTTTTTTGCAGATTTGCAGTCCATTGACGTCCCACGCGCCGAGCACAAATGTGATGAAGTGCTTGTCCCCATCCTCGTCATCGTAGCTGAACTCGGCCAGATGCAATGGCATGAGAATCGGGTATGCTGCCATCATCTCGAGCTTGAGCGTTTCTGGTTCAAAGCGAACAGGTGGGCTCGTCAGTTGCTCGCCGTCTTCCCCGACAAAGGAGACAGTGAGACCGAGACCGTGGGTATTGCTTCCTGGGAGCTCAACACCTGCCGAGAGATTCGGTGTGAACGTCGAGTCCTTCAGTTCGAGCTGTTTGCGGATCATGTCGGGCAAATGCAGCGGAGATATGGTGAAAGGAATCGGGTCTGGAATTCCGCCCTTGATCTTGACATTGGACTTGTCCTTCTTCTTCTTCTGGAACGATTCGAAGCTTTCGTAATCGACCATTGCGAGGTTATCCCAGGGCTGTCTTGGTGTTCCACCAGCGTAGCTGGGATCCGATTCGCGCTCCGAGAGTGGCTTCATGTCGTTTGGCGGTGGCGGTAGCATTGGACAGGAGTCCATCGGCTTCCACGAGTGTCCCGGGAAGCGAGAGCTCGTTGTGATGATGGTCGCATCGGCTCGGCCGTCGTTGCCCCTGCATTTCACCTCGAAAGCGGCGTCGACGACCCATGTAGGAAGATAGAGAGCGGAGATTCTCTCCAACTTGACTGCCTGGCTACTCTCTTTCGCCCAGTCAGAGAGCCCCAACCAGTTTAGAAAGTGGTACTTGAGAAGCGTCCATTTGCCATACACTCTCGGGATGATCTCGGAAGAAGCAATCACTCGAAGATAGTTGGTCGCCGACTGCGTTGAGACTCTAAATGGCAGCACCTCTACCTTGGCCTGGTTATGACGCGCAATGCCTGATTTTGACGCTTGCTTGGCGTCTATATCGGGTTCCTTGTGGGAACTGGTTGAAGGCTTCGAAGAACGTGCAGTCCTCACCGGAGCAGCAGAAGTAGGGTTTGATGCATCGAATGAAGATGCCGACACGCCTGAAGCACGTCGAATTGACGTGTCTCTGCGAAAAGAGGCCGCACTTCCCGTGAATGCGCGGCACAAAGGTGATCGTATCTGAACAGCCAGAGTCGGAACTATCCTGAATCCCTTGTCAGACAGCGTGTGGACCGCTAAGGTGGACAGCCGCGAGGTGCTCGCTCGCAAAAAACGCTCAGCACCCATGATCGCTGCGCCAATATACACCCTTTAGTCTGTTTCGCTGCAAGCCGGCGATGCCCTATCGACGAGAAGAGGGATGTGATGATATAGAAGAGGGCACTCGGATCTTTGTCGATGTGACAAAGGGCAGGTATGTCACGCACGTAAAAGCCTCACACCGTCGGACCCGCTCCACTTTCTGATTTTGGCAATTCTCGTGGCCCGGCTTCGGAATTGGCCGAAGCTCAAAGAAGGCTGAGCTCGGATCGGCCAGACCAAGCCCGTCCCACCTTTCATTACTTCGACTTGCTCTCCCACGTCGTGCTTCCCTACTTCCACAGTGTCACCGATCCCGCTTTTGTCGTCACTCCTGCTAGCTCGTTTGGGCTCTTGCTATCGCTCCGTGCACTAGATGGCGTCGCCAGCATTGCGGTCCATCCGACCCACGCTGGGTCGGATCGTCCGTAATCAACTTGGCCAGCTCAGGTCGACACGTTCTATTCTCAGGCACAACTCCACTGCAACGAATGCCGCAGCCTCCGAAACAGCTACTGCAACTAGCCGTAGTAGCAGCTCGATGATGATCGGCACTTCTCTCGCCGGTGCAGCCATCGTCGCGGGTTGTCTGTACGCAGCATTCGGTCCGGACAATTCGTCTGTGGAGTGTGAGGCTCCAATCAAGCCGACTGCCATCTCCTCAGTCAAGGGAGGCAACTTTTCGGACCTGCCTGAGATCTCTCATCTTGATGCATCAGTCCTTACCGACACCGCGGTGCCAATGCGAAAGCGCATGGAGACGTACATCAAGTTGCTTCAGTACAACATCGTATCCGCACTCTCCAAGGAGGAGCCCAAGAGTCGATTCTTGATCGACAGCTGGCTTCGCAAGGAGGGAGGAGAGGGAATCTCGTGTGTCCTACAGGATGGAGCGACGTTCGAAAAGGCAGGCGTCAACATCTCTGTGGTCCATGGTACGCTCCCCCCAGCAGCCATTCGTCAGATGAGCGCGGACCACGCCGGACTCTTGGAGAAGACAGGCTACAAGCTAGAAGGTAAAGACGTCGATGTCAACGGCCTGCCGTTCTACGCCGCCGGTCTTTCTCTTGTTGTTCATCCCAAGAACCCCTTTGCACCCACGGTTCATTTCAACTACCGCTACTTTGAGCTTACGCATCCCGAGAAGCTCGCTGACGGCACGCCAAATCCTCGACACCCCAAGAACCGCCAAGATGGAAAGCAAGACAATGAGCCCGTAGCCTGGTGGTTCGGCGGTGGTACCGACCTTACACCAATCTATCTTTTTGACGAGGATGCAAAGCACTTCCATCAAACGCTCAAGGCTGCTGCCGACAAGCACGATGACAGCTTCTACCCCACTTGGAAGAAGTGGTGTGACAAGTACTTCTGGATCCCGCATCGAGGCGAGGCGAGAGGCATCGGAGGCATCTTTTTCGACGATCTCACACTTCCGGAGTGGACCGCTGGAGCTTCGGCTAGAGCCTTTGTGCCTTTGTCGGACGGCTCCAAGCCGACACGTACCAATCCAATTGTGCCGTCCATTTCCTCGTCGAAGCAGCACTCGCAGGACTCCCTCTTTGCGACCATTCGCTCGATGGGAGACTCATTCCTGCCGGCTTATCTTCCACTGATCCAGAAGCGCAAGTCCACTCCATACGATGAGGCCCACGAGCGCTGGCAGCAAATCCGTAGAGGACGCTACGTCGAGTTTAATCTCGTCTACGACCGCGGTACCAAATTCGGTCTCCAGACGCCAGGAGCCCGGATCGAGAGTATCCTCATGAGTCTGCCTCTCAAGGCGCGATGGGAGTACATGGAGAAGTACTCGGGCGGCGGCGCACAGGGCCGAGATGGAAAGGCCACTACCCGAGCCGACGGTCTCGTTGCATCTGGCGACGAAGACGGCGCGGCTGAGAAGAAGATCCAGGCTGTTCTCAAAAGCCCTAAGGACTGGGCGTAGACACACAGAGGGCAGCACATGCACAGAGTCAGTATCCATGTAAGCCAATACCCCCCCACTCAGCTAAACAGTCTTTCATGACCTTGCATCTCCCCGAGCAGCCCTTGGGAGAGGTCCACAGCTGTGTCAAAGGTCTTGAACCCCTTGAACCCCTTGCGAGTCGCTCAAGAGGCCTAAAACCCGCTGCAACATTGAGATCAAGAGGTTCCAATGGGGTATAATACAGACAAGCGATAGTGGTAAAATGTTCAAAATCTATAAAGAGTTTGTCTATGACTGCGAAGACGAGTCGGAGTCGTTACCCGTCTGAGTTGTCAGCAGAGCCACAGCAGCTGGAGTGTTGCCATCTCGGTCTGCGACGGGTGTTGCTGAGCCGGATGTTTCGGCAACGGACGTCACGATGGATTCGGCTGCCGTCGGATTGGACACTGGTGGTGTGGCTGCAGAAAGTGAAGCCAGGGCTGTGCTGCTGCCGAAGCCACCAGGTGCCCTGTGATTTCCTGGCGTGGTCGTAGGGAAAGGCAGTAGGCCTTCCTGTGATTCCGGTGCGATGGGCCTGCTACTGATGGCCCCGTACTGGGTGTGGACCCTGCCGTTGACAGCCCTTCCCGCATTGGGAGATGGATTGACAGGGTTGAGACTGAAGGAAGGCGGTGGTGTCGCGAGGAGAAGGTAATGGCCAGGGCTGAGTCCAGTGGGACGGTCCATGCCAATCAAGCTGATCTTGGGCTGGTGTGTAGCAGAGCGCGATAGACCGCCAGCATTGGATCGATCGCCAAAAGATCGTGACAGAGCCGTATTGGACTTGTGCGGCGAATTGGTTCGAGAACGGGGGCGTCGATTGGTTCGGGACTCTGCGTCAGTAGTGCCCGGCACCCGTAAGGCACTACTTCCGCCTGGCTCTGTGACGCCCCTGTGCGACTCGTGGTAGTTGAGCCTCTGCCAAGTCTGGCTGGTGGGACTATGCTTGAGGCCGTCAGCGCGACTTCTGGCATCGTTACCATGCCACAAGTGGGCCAGGAGTGGCGCGTCCTCGTTATCCGAGCGGACTTCCCCGTCATCTGCGTATGTATGCTGAGACTCGTCACCCTGCTCCGCGTCGCTGTCGTTCTCTTGCTGGGACGAGCCATTACGCCAAGTCAAGGCGAACACGCCGGCAAACGTCGTGAGGCAACCAAAGAGGAAGTTGACGAGGCGGTGCGCATCCATGTTTTCGAAATCACGGTAGAGGATTGCGGACCCGACAATTGCCGAGATGGTAAACAGAACGAACTGAGTTGGGATCACTTGTCGACTGTCGAATCTCTGCAGAGCGCGGTTAAGAAATGTTATCTGAATCACGGCTGTCGCGGCCAGCACGAGCACGAGACAATACGTGATAGGGTATCTGAGTGCGTCGAGCGGACGTCCTCCAGAGATCAGAGACGAAATGCCTTTAGTTGCCAGCACCGTAAAGCCGCCAAAGATGGCACAAGTGCCAATGTCGATGAGCACGAGCCGGTCGGCCCAGGATGTGCGGCTGAGAACAGCCAGAAACGATCCGCAACCGGCCATGACGGATGCATAGATGACAAAGTCGATTCGCTTGATTGCGTGCAACAGTCCATCGGGACCAAGTCGGACGTCATTTTGCTTGGAGCTGAACACGACCGTTACTGCACCGATGATGGCCAAAAGAATGCCGCCAATGTCGACAGGTCGAAAGCGCTCCTGAAGCAGGATTGGCGAGATGATGACATTGGAGAGCAGCGCGACAGCTCCGAGCGGAGCAACAAGTGAAGCGGGTGCGAATCCGTAGGATAGAAAGTTGCCACCCTCTCCCAGCGTCATGAGCGCAATTCCGAGCCACCAAAGCTTGCTACGCAGGAACATCGTGTCCATGCCGTTACTATTCGAGTCTCGCGGGGAGGGCTTTCGGGAGGTGCTGTCGCTGGCATTCGAGCTGGATGCCTGTGAATTGGCATGTTGGGCACCGTTGCTCAAGTTTTGCTCCCTTTCCAGACGAAGATGTGCCAGCTTCTGGCAGTTGAGCGCGACACTGATGGTCACGTTTCCGGCTACTGCGACCGCTACGCCGATCAACGTCTTGCTGGACGAGGCGATGTGCATACATGCCATCTCGTCAGAAATCTGAGCAGACGGTAAATCCACCTTACCTATGTTACCGTTAGCGGGTTAGCAAGAGGCCTGCGAGAATCGGCAGAGGGTGACGAAGTGGCCCTTGTGTGCCGTATGCAGGACGATTTCAACTCGACATGTGAGTCCGTTAGTTCTAGGCGAGCCTGACGATGAAGTGTTGCTTTTGGCCGCTTACCAGATGCCAGGTGGATCAGTGAGTGATAACGACGTGGTCAAGGGCAGGTGCTGCGACCGTGATGTGCCTCGAAGAACCGTTATCGACTGTACAGCATTGACAAGAATATCGGAAGGCACTCGCGATATACTGGATGGTCCATGCCCACTTGTGGTGGAGCAGCATTCCAAATTTCCGGAACAGCGACATAAGGGCGGCTAAATGACGTCGACCGCGACGCACCTCGCTCGGCGAGGCCCCTTGGACGTGTCGCGGCCGAGAGAGACAAAAATTTTGATATTCGATACTATATCAATGTTAGACCAACAATACTGGACGCTCGTCTAACAACCAAGGATTTAGGTGTTAGGTTGCATTGTTCAGGTTGGTTTTCAAGAACATTCGCACAACCGTCCCAGCGATGTTCCAACTCGTGCCTGAACTAACCTTACCTCGGTACACATGCTTCTACCCCGCACTCAGACTCCGACTCATCGCCAATGGTGGCACCTTTTACCTCCAGAGACAATTTTTCGAGCAGGAGACATGCTATGTCGATTGTATCAGACATCTCTTGGTCTGCTTTCGAGCTCAGGCGCACCCAGTTCCTCGTTTACTATAATGGAAATGGGCTCACGAGCTTCGAGCTGGAGCGACGTCATGGCGACATGACAATTATAGCGAGACTACGAGCCGTTGACAGGCATTTTTCTGGATAGCAGGACCGTGAGAGGTTGCTGAGACATGCGGACGTCTGTTTGACTCTGGCGCGTGGCTGAATGCGTGTTCACAGCCCCAACCACACCCCTTCCACTGCCTGAATGCAGGACCACACGCTTCAGAACGTACGCACAATGTCTCAAGATACTCTTGAAGCCGCTATGATTGGACATGTGTGCCAGAGCAAAGACCGCAAAGGGAAATGGCTGGGATGGGGTAACCAATCGACGTTCATCGCGAGGGTCATGCGGTCTCCCACAAAGGAGCCTCGTCTCTGGAGCCGAAGCCCCGTCAATACCAGGTGGCACTCGCCACCAGAAGAGGTAGGTGTTCGAGATGCCAGCAGCCCTGGCGAGCCTCACGTCGCGGAGTAGCGGGAGGCCACAACGGGTCGCGTCTGGCCGTACCCGCTATGTTCGCCCGGCGATGCCGTTACAGCTGAGGAACAGGGGACAGATCTCAAGACTCTCCCGCGGAAGACGCTCCCATGAAAGGCGGTATACGGATCCGAATGACGACGGGCGTATGACTGCGTGGTGATCTTCGGAAAACGGTCGGACAATTTCGCAAGAGCGAGACAGGAAAATTGCATAGTCCCAGGCGAGACACCGTCAGAATCTGTAAGGGACACATCCCATCTTTTGAGATCCGCATCTTGGTCCTGGCAGGCAAACGGGCTGAGTCTGGAAGAGTAGTGCAAGATGCTCGCATTCGATGAGACGGCGCTGCTTTGCCTGACAGGTGCAGTGCATGAGAGCCGACACGAGAGCAGTGAGGAGCATTCCGTTATTAAAAGGACAGGGGCTGTCCATCATCACGTGTCCGTCACAGGCCTGGCTACGTGCAGACCAACGCGTGATAGCCGCGCCGCCCAAATTGTGACTGGAGTGCCAGAGCGTAATGCGCTTGACTTAGCCACTGTGGAAGCTGACGAGTGCCCTGGTTTTTAAAACGGGCACGCAGAAAACCCGCCTGTGTAGGTGGCGTGGGAAATGGCGAGGGATGCGCAGACCGGCCTGCATGTCGCCTACCTTTGTGCATACTCAGCGGTGGCGGAGTCCAATAATTGGATGCGATCCCGACAATAGGCCGTGATACGGTACAGTACACGGACCCTGTGACACTCCGATGTGCCTTGGCTGCTGCAGCAGTGTCTGAGCGCTGCTGTTCGGCACCTGTCAAAAATCGCCGCTATCAACGGTACTGCCGACTATTTTAAGGTTCAATGCCCTTCGCCCTGACCTGTGCTGCTTCTCCGCAGCACACAGGGGGAGCCTTTTCGCCTCGCTTGCGCGTCGTACATCACGGTTGTCACAGTTGCCAGCTGTCTCAGCAGGCCGCCGTGTTCGGCTTCTTGGTCGACTGTTGGCGCTCCGTTGCTCCAGGTGACATCTCACGACCCTCACCCTAAGCCGCACCCCTGCTGGCCTTTGTCCGTCACGACGAGAATCGACGAGCTCGCGGTGGCATCGTCTGTGCTCGTATGTGATCCTTGTGACCTCCGTTCGCAACAATAGTCCACGAATTCAGTACGAAACGCCGAGATCACTTGGCACACCTTCATGCCCGAACCTGATCCATCTTTCTTGCGCAGCTTCATGGCATGAAAGTGTCCGCCGTTTTCGCAAAACAGTCGGCCCTCTCGTCCCTCTTGCTATGTTCAGTTCCGTCGGCCTTCGATTGGCCAGCTCTGGGGGTCCCACAGGTCTCTGTCATGTACGATGCCGTGCAGCAGCAGTGCGGTGGCCGCGATGTGGCAATTTCTGCTCCGCTTCGCCTTACGGCTAGAGCTTAGGGCTCAGCCCACACGCTCGCCCAAAGATGCGCCGCAGATGTTCCGCGGTATGGCTGTCCAGACGTCAGATCCAGGATCGTCCCGTCAGCTTTGCCCCTCTCGACACCTTGCCCCTCTGTCTGTATCTTGCAAGCTTAGCGTAGCAATTGTCACGGACTCAAAACCCGAAGGGAAGCAGATCATGTGTAGCGCAAGGAACTGACCAAAGTCCGTATTCAGAACCTTGTATGGCATGTATACCGCGGTATCCAACGCAAGCGAAATTGATGACCGGTCACTTCTCCAAAAGGCGGTTTGTAAGGCCTGTTTTTTTCCACTCCTCCTGTGGTGGCAGAGCAAGCCTCCCTCGCATAGCTGGGTTCCGCTGCGTGTCTCATGATCCACAAATACGTGTCGAAACATCGAGACAGCTAAGTTGACCGTGCAAATATTTTTGCAGCACGCGTGATCCCTTGCCTCAGACCGAGGCGCAGTGCCTCACATATCTCCGGCACAGCCAGCTGTGCAGATGCAGATCAAGGGGCCCGAGCCAAGCTGCATTCAGGCATCACGCGCTCTGCATGTCGTAGCATGCCCGCGAGCAACAGCATATGTGAGTTTCACTTCCACAAGCTGCAGCGCACGTTGTCGCAGATCAAAGTCTCGTCCAGCTCTCACTTACTACCTATCCGGATGTCCTTCGTGGAGCTGTCAAGTCGCGGGGCTTTGATTCGATATCCTGGATGGATCTCATACGATGGTCGTGACTCAGCAGAGATTCGGCAGGAGCGCGTGCAAGAGACAAAGAGGCTATGCTTGACATGTAGGATTCCCATGACAGTAGTGACAAATGACAGATGAGTGCTGCGACACAACAGCGGCGACGCTATGCAGGCTTGAGATCCGACGAGACAGAGTGCAAAAGATACTAGTACAGAAGGAGCAATACGAGCCGGCAATCCTGAGAGGTTCGCAGATGCAAGATGAGAAGGTGCTAGAGAAGACTATCAGACACGATACGTAGAAAGAAGGTAACTAGAGAGGCAATGCAGGGAGACAAAACACAACGTGGCGCGACAAGGAATCTGAGTCAACTGAGGCACGACATCTACAGAAATGACCTTCGGGCCAGCTTGCTCTTCAGGCGAAGTAGGACGACATTTGCAGACCCGAGCCCGTCGTTGGCATGATCGGCGAAGAGTTGGCACTAATACCGCCAGCTGGGGCCAGCACCTGGCGCGGCGCCATGGGCTTGCTGAGCGCAATCGGACCTCCGAGACAGGACTGACTGACCGAGCCTCGCTTGCTGTTGATCGAGGCGGCGGCCTGAGCAGCGGCTGCGGCGGCGGCGGCAGCAGCAGCGTGGGGATCGTGACGGGGCTCACTTGTCTGGAACTTGTCGGTACCCGTGGTGAGCGAGAGAAGTTCTGACGAACGGCCGACCAGACCAGCCGGTCGGAAGTGTGTCTTGAGATGCTGTGCCAAATTATCCGAGCGGCCAAAGAACTTGCCACACGTCTCAACCGGGCATTTGTGCGGTCGCTCCTGCGTGTGTGTACGGTTGTGGCGCTTGAGGTGCTCCATGCGCTTGAATCGCTTGCCACAGTGGCACACGTGCAGCTTGTCAGCCGAGCTCACGATGAGAGGGGGAGGGCCGGCGTTGCGAGTGCGACTACGGGGAGTGTTGCGCGCTACGGATGCAGAGAAACTCCGGCTGCGACCGTCGAGAAGGGAAGAGAACGATACGTCTTCGATGGGCGAGCCGAGGGAGGCCATGCTGTTGCTGCGGTGGCCAGTCACGCTCGGAGCACTGTAGTAGGGGTCAAAGCCGGGCGACATGAGACCCTGGGCTGGAGTGGATGGGTAGAACAAGCCGCTCTTGCCACGAGCATCGTGGCTCGAGGCGATGGACGACGACGGAGTCGAAGGGAACGACCCCATCGACGAGGCCTCCGAGGAGGTGGAGGATCGCGTAAGATGAGGAACCGGCGTCGACATGGTGCGGCCCATGGCAGCTGACGACGAAGGCGTCAGCGAGGCCATGCCTCCAGGCGACATGTCAGGCAGGCTGGCGCGGTGAGGTTGGAAGGCCGCAGGGCTCTGGAAGTGGTCTCGGAAGGCCAGGTTGGGCTGGAAGCTCGGCTCTTTCTTGAGGGTGCCGTGGAGGTGAGAAAGGCTCAGCATTGGAGGTGTTGCACTGTGCGGGGCCTGGTTGTCGTAGGCACCGCTCATGTCTCCGGCGAAGCTATCGGTGCTGTCAAATCTTCGCAGCGATACCGACGAAGACAAGTTGAAGGGCGACTCGGGAGTGGAGGTGGGCGAGAACGAGTGGCCAGGCGTGACGTTGCAGGTCGGACCAGGTCCGAACGAGGCTCGCGAGACCGTGCTGTGGGGGGTTACAGGAACCTGTGCAGCACGGAAACTTTCACTGAGATTCATTGATGCGTGGCCTACAAAGGTCCCAGTTGAGGCGGGCATGGGAGTTGCCTCCTCAGAGCCGTCAGAATCGAGCTCGGACTTTGACTGTGAGGAGAGCATAGCGACGTCGAAAGACTGAATAGCACGACGCTTCGAGTGCGCAGGCGGTGGCATCTGGAAGGCCATCTCATCGTGGCCGTGAGAGAGGGCCAGGAGGGCGTTGTGCTGATCGGGCTGGAACGATGACGGCTCGACGTAGGATCCAAAGTCCTGGTGATTCTCGGCATCGGGTGTGCCGATCGCAAGGCCCGACAGCGTGGAGAGATTGCCCGGAATAGCGAGAGGCGACTCGTTAGGCGTGAAGGAGCGGGGCGAGTAAGACTCGTGTGGACCTGAACGGTCTGACACTTGGCCAACACTGAGGCATGACGATGATGCCGAGCTAACCGAACCTCTGCGAGCCATGAAGCAAGACTCAGACATGCTCGAAGCGGCAAACGAGTACGCAGGCGCAGTGTAGGTATGAGCCATGGTAACGGGCGCGGGCATCGGATGCGACGACGGTGAGGAACAGTATGGCGAGGAAGAGTATGGCGAGGATTGCAAGCCCTGGAGGAGGCCGAGCGAATTCTGGCTCAGAGGTTCATGGTGGTCTTGACCGTGCATATTGAAATATGATGTCGAGAAGCGGCTGCGGTTGGGATATGAGCGAATTGAGAACTGTCCAAGATTAATTGGAATATTTAGCGCGTAGAAATGTAAGTAACGCGGCTCTTGACGACAAAAAGGGGGGACGATTCGAATGAGAGATCGCAGGATGCTGGACTGAAATGTATGCTTTGGTTGGATCAGGCTTCGACACTGGTGAGTTGCAGATGTGGCGATGGAACGGGATCTGGGATGCGACAGTCGTTCTTGATGATGTCGATGCGATGACCGGCCGCAATGTAGTCCGGACGACGCAAATCGGAAATATGAGAGCAAGCGGACAAAGGATGCAGTGAGTCTGTCAAGTGAGGATTCAACGCAGAATAATATGATGTAATGTTGGGGTGTACAGGTAGGGCTGGAAGCTGAGTGAGGGAGGACGATGCGAATAAAGGATGTAGATGAGGCGGAATCTTGAACGAAGGTGGTGGTTTTGTATGCTTTGGCCAACTCAGGTCTGATCAGGGAAGGCAGATGTCAGGCGGCGAGTATGGACACAGGAACGGTACAGCGGAACAAGCTGGCAGGGTGGAAAGAGAAGCGAGAGCCAAGGCGTAACGAGCATGTCCCAGGGAAGCAATGAAAAGTGCAGTAATAGGAGAGCAGCGTCGAGCTTGCCAATGGGCGGAACCAAGCGAATTCCGCGCGGGTGTCGATTCAGCTGTGCGGGTCGTGTACCGTATTGCAAGGCCACTCACAAGATGCTGGCAAGGCATCAACGGTGGCGTCGGGGTCCACGATCAAGTAAAAGGACCCTTCTTTGTCTGCAGCATGGACTCGGTCGGACAAATCCCACGGCTAAAGAGAGATGAGGCAAGGGGTCCGCTTGCAGGTCACAGATCGAGTCAAGATGGACCACAAGATCCGCAACTGGACAGCGAGATTGGCTGCACACATACGCACCTGGTGGCATTTGCGGATGGCAGTGGGTGGCCTTTGGTCAAAAGCCACGGCAGAGGCGGGGACACGGCGACAGAGCGCCGTGTTCGGCCTGTGGAGCAGAGCATAGACCGCACAGCAGCGCCGAGTTTGAGCATATCATCTGCAACCGTACACCGGAAGGGCGAGGGGACGAGAAAACGAAAGCAAGATGCGGTCTACGGTGGGAAGACAGGTACGTTGGAGGCCAGCCGAGAACTCATGCCACCGACGCACTGCGGACCCACTCGTCAGGGTCTCTGACTACAAGGCCAGATGATTCTTGCGAGCCAGACATCAAGCAACACAGTGCCTCAAGCGTGTCTCGACAGAGGTTGGGGGAGGTGAGGGAGAGACATGGAGGCGACATGTCGGTTTGTTCTGGATCAGCAGGCGCATGTCGAAAGGGACGCCAACAGATGGGCCTTTGTGGACCGTGTTGCGTCGGGCCACTGCGATCTGGACCCTGTATCGGACCATCAGGCGAAGACGGAAGAGGTGCGGACGGGCGCTGCAGATCTATGTGCAACCAGACGGGCTCAGGGCAGGCGAGCAGGGTGGCGGAATGCTGTGTGGATGCAAGCATTGCGGCAAAAGGCGCAGAGACAGATCACTACGCAAGGGGACGTGGGACGAAGGTCGAATACGTTGAATGGCTGGGAGGGCAAGTGCATAAAGATGACGATCAAGGTCGGCGCAGGCGGCAGACTGCGAGGGCGCCAAACCCAGGCATACCTCGAACTTGTGGCATGGCATGGGATCCGACCCTGCAGTTCAGGGGTGTGCTGCGGTGAGAGGGGGGCCATAAATTACAGTACCGACATGCTGCGTGATATACACATAGCTCTGGAGCTTGATTCGGCTGGGACCCGCCCTGGCTCTCACGCGCTGCTGGAAGTCAGTCAATGGCAAGCACCATGCTGCGAGTGCAATTGGCGCCACCTGGGTGTAACAGGAAACAGGTGCAGCGCAGCGCAGCACCCGGGTGATCCGGAAAATTGAAAGCCAAGTCGAAGCGAGGACAACTCTGGCATAGGACTAAGGGCGCGTCCAGGCAATTAATATGAATAATTATCACCCGCACGCTGGCATGCTCGCCATCTAGAGTTCCCCTCTCCCCTGGTGTTGAACTTCCCATTCGGGACGCCCAATTCATTACTGTACACCCGTTACTGTAGCAAGATTTGTGAGCCGAGCCACGCCTGGCCTGTCAGCCTGCAAGCCAGTGTGGGTCGCTGCTGTGATTGTTCGTCTCGGCGGTTGCCAAACTTCTGCAAGCCATGCAGGCGACCACCATTGTGTCACTCGCACGTCCTGCTCTCGCTTCGGCCCTTCTATCCCCAGCTGTGCGTCCCTACGACTTTGTCATTACGAGTTCTGCGTGTTTTTTTTTTTTCTGTTTCATCTGGCGGCCTTCCCACACTTCTTTCGGCCCGGTTCTCGCCTCCCTTGCCCTCCCACTTATGTGATGGCTCGTCAATGTCATGAATTGATACCGACTGTGTCGCTTAGTATTAACGCTTCGAGATGCACCTTGCTCTGTTCGCAACCTCCAACACGCAAATGGTCTTTAGAGAAGCGGAATGGCCTTGTGCACACGCCACAACAAACTCACCGTGTGCGGCCAGCCCCGCCTTAGAGGGTCGATGCCACGAGTGATTAGAGCACGTAGTTTTCCGGCTCCAGGCATCCTTCCCAACGAAGCTCGACGGGCTGCTTCAAGAACTGTCTGATCTTCTTTGGCCGTGAGAAGGCCTTCGGAACCGAGACCAGCCTGGGTATCCTTATTACAGTCGTTCCCTCGGACAGCCACAGTGTCAAGAGCTATGCAGGCGATCGGGGGTGTTGAATTCAGTGCTCGCTTGTGTCTATTGTCTAGCTTTGCATTCCACGACAGTCTCTCCCGCTGTCAGCTTGGTGTGCAATACAATGGGCGGCAATTCAAAAAGTGCTTGGACAGCGGAAAATTTATGCAAGAACAGCAAGGTTTTCGCGGAGGAATATGAGCAATTTGGACTTCCGAACTCGGCTATCGCACTCGAACACTGCGACAACGGGAGCATGCCAGCGTCTCAAGAGGCAGAATCAGTCAGTACTAGTGTGTCGGTCCAGTAAATGTGAGAGCGCTAACTCTGGCTCCGCCTTCGTCCTGGCAGAGCACTGGTCTAGGGATAGAAGTAAGAAGAAGACACCAGTGGCTGGACTTTGGAGGAGAAAGTCGTTACACAGCAGAACGCCTGATTGCAGAGCCGAGCATTGCTAGACATGACCAGCCACCTGGTCAGCGCCAAAGGCGAGCCAAAAGGGAGGCTGTTTCCCTCATGGGAGCTGTCGGATAAGCAGAACCAGCTCTATCGGCAGGTCTGACGGGCGGATCTTGAAAAGTGTCCTTGTGGTCAGCCCCCTTGCTGCTTAGATTCCTGGATGTCGCTGCGTGCTGCGACACGAGCAGCGATTCAAGCAAGATGAGGTCGATCAACTTCAAGGCACACATACACACACAAACACGATGCTGTCAAGACCACCTTGTCAACGACTAACACGGATGAGGGCAGTACCGACGGACGAGGGGTTGGAAGGGTGGGAGCTGAGCATACGGCAACTTGCACGGGCGCGTGCCAGCCGAGCATGGAATAAGCTCAGATTTCAACGTGTGCTGCCTGTGCCGATCGCTCGGACGCTGCACAATCCTCACTTTAGCAGGGAAAAAAGCGGTGCGATGACCCCAACTCGGCTCCATGACGTGTGCCTTGAACAGAAAATCCTGCCTCAAATGTCCAAATGACACCTTGCCCATTGGCAACGGTAGCGATGAGACGTACAACACTTGACCCACCCCAAGTTGCCGTGCTGCGGGATTTTGTGCTAACGCTCCAATCCTCAGTCTGTCGGCGGCTCGTGCTGTCCTGTCATCGCACGCGAGTACAATTTAATATGGCACACACCTCGGCTGAAGACAGAGCCCTTTCGAAGCT
Organism: Testicularia cyperi; assembly: GCA_003144125.1. Lineage (NCBI taxonomy): Eukaryota > Fungi > Basidiomycota > Ustilaginomycetes > Ustilaginales > Anthracoideaceae > Testicularia > Testicularia cyperi. The sequence continues at coordinate 862,887 of KZ819190.1, forward strand.
CACGAGTATTGTCGTCAATCCGTGCCAGGAACTGAGTCACAGCGTCGCACTCACTCAGCACGTCGTCAGATCAGATGGAAGCAGCTGGGTTCTGGCGTCAATGTTGTCCAGATGCAGTGACTTTGTGCAAAAAGGCTTCTCTCCTCTATAGTGCTCTCACAGAGCCTGCAATGACACGGCTCGACGATAGGTGTCGTTTGCCCAGCGAAAGACACATTAATGATCAATTTTATTATTCTGTAAAATGCGGACGGGTGCAGGGCACCAACCGAGACACGTTCCAAAAAATACTCTAGGGTCTCGCCGTGCATGCGGAGTCTGGTTGCGAGCTGTCGAGCAGCATGCCGCGGAGCAACCGCGCCTTTCCCTATGCGTTCCCTTCTGTTGCTTTCAATTCGTCTCGGTGTTTCTCATTGTCGAGCTGCTGCGCATTAACGAGTGAGCGAGCGAATGGTGGGCACAACGTAGATGCGGGCCAGCGATTTTCAAGGTTTTCAGAAATCCTTGGTGTTTCGGCCGGTGTGTGTGTTGGTCTCACCTAGAGTATGTGAGGCAGGCGAAGTAAAGGGAAATTTGCTACCCGACCCGGGCCACGGGCATACCCCCCTTTGTCGTCTAAGCGCCCTGCAGGTCGGAGAGGCGACATATTTCACATCGGCTCTGCAAGGCTGGAATTTCCTGTGCGGTGGGTGCTGCATCTTCCAGAGCATGAATACCAAAATGTCCTCTGCCTGGCCACTGTCACTGCATACCCAGGCCAGTATACAGTACAGCGCGTAGGTATGTACCTGGATGGCAGAGCAATTGCTTCGGCTAGGTAGTGTACAATTGTGTTTAAATTAATGCCCACTTGCAGCTCGTCAGTCCATCTTCGACAAGTGAGGAGTGAGCGGAGATAGAGGCAATTTACCCCAGGCCAAAAGGACGAATCATGTGCTGGAGAATCGCAGCGGCCATTCAAAAGCAAAAGGGATCGCATGCATGCACGCACAGACAGACCAGCGTGGCAGGTAATGCTGAAACGATATGGTCAAACACACTTCCACCATGCAGGTGCGTCGCACTCCGCTGTGGGCAGACGCTCGCGGGGTCGTTGTCTAGAGGCTTGACAAGCTGCTCACGGCAGTCAGGCGGCTCCTCGCTTCAAGACAGTCTCGTCGATCTTTCGAGTGCTGCAATCTGCCCTGGGACCAGCCGTGCCGGACTGCAGTAGCTTGGGATATCCTGACGAGCAGGAACCGTCAGGCCTGTCCTGCGCCCTCGATTTGGTCGGATCTCAGCTGAATCTGACGCACCCCATGCCGGCAGACTCGGATACACCACTTGCTGCCCGATCCGATTCGCGCCAAGACTCCTCCTTCTCCTCCAAACGGCTTGGTGGGGTTTCCCGTCTCCTGAAACCTGATCGAAGTACAAAGCCGAGCAACAGCCGCCGAAGTACAAAGCCGAGCAACAGCCGCAAACTCCGGCCGAGCGCAAAAAAAAAAAAAAAAAAAAAAATTGCGTCTGCTCACGAAGCATCTTGCCGTGGGAGACACGAAATAGAGTTACGGCACGCATTGTCCGACTAGGTATTGTTCGTGCAGTGCTATTGTTGCTTGAGCAAAGGAAAGGGGACAGTCCATACTCAGTAGTGGAACGAACACCGTCGCGAATCTGTCATGGGTATTCGAACACGCACTCGAGCCGGTTTGTTGGAACGGAGAGAAAGTCAGACAGGCCTGTGCACGGACAGAGAAGGGGCTGCGCGTAGACGCGCTCCACCAAGACTGCGCGGGGAGTGCGGGTCACGGGCAAACGCCAAAGTGTTGTACTTCGGCCGCACGCACGCGGACACGCGTGCAACACTGCAGGCGTGACAGCATGAACGGTGTGCGCAAAGGTGCCGTCGGGCGGGCCCCTATGTCCGTGCTGACGGGCCCTCGTGTCCTTTTGTCTCAGTTTCAGAGGAGGAATCTTTCCGACCATCTGTCCTGTCGCACGCGCCCCGACAATGCGCCAGGCCAAGAAAGGCAAAAACTCCGACCTTCAAGACGAGGCGTTCGGGGTGCCCCTCCGACGCCAGCCTCTCCCTGATCCACTGCGCCTCTGCCGCTCTACTCGTGCCAACTTTCAAAGCCCGATGACCAACAGGAACAGCACTGGCTGTATTGTACAGAGACCAGCGCGATCCATCGACTTTTGACTCGTTGACGGGGCTGCGAGAGACAAGATGCAGAACTTCCTTGCATACCTCGGAGGCAGATCCTTATGCCATGAACCACCTTACTGACACAGCTTCCATGAGCGGGTACGTCTTCGGTTCCGAGCAAGACCTGTAGCCAGACCGCTGAACCAGCGCTGCGTCCTCTCAATGTTTCCACCTCGCCTTTACTGAGACTCTTGCTGGACTCCTCAGGCATCGGCAAGGCCGTGCTGCTTAAGAAAATGTGATACACCGACTTTGCCACATCGACAGCCTTTTCGGGGATTCCGAAGAAGTTGTGCATTTGCACAATTCATTGAGGTCTGGGTATGTTTCCACCGTCGCGCACGCCAAGCTCAACATTGCATGCCATTGTTCCCGGCTGAACGACCCGATTGCGGGCCGCGTATCGATGCAGACCCGTTAGGGCGGATGTAGAGACGTACTACATCTCTTAGCTCTTCGGAATCTCAAACTCGCGCCTTCAATCCGGGGTCCCGACGGACCCTTTCCAGATTCGGCTAGGTCGTCAGCAAGACGACACACGTACAGTAGTCAGCACCATACCGTGGTGATGCAGTGAGAAGAACCTTTTTTTTTCATTTGACATGCGACCCTTGGAGGAGATCTGCACCGAGGACGCAATATCTAGCTCCAAGTGCTGCTGTTGGGGCCGCACTTGCAGAGAGCGGCTGTTCACCCTCGTGGCTCTGGCTAAGCGAGCTGGCTCCCATGACCCTGGTCCGCAAGCTCGATCGGGGAGCGCATCGCATCATCAAGAAAAGTTCGTAGCTACCTTTGCTGATCTCCTTCATCCGCGGTTACCGTCAGTCGACTGAGGCAACATACGGCAGCTGTGCCTACTCACTTTCTGCCTCTCCCTTCAGCGTTATCCTCGAACCTCGCCAAGCTGGTTCGGCTCCAGCATACTAGCGAATTTCATGGTGCGTGTCAGATTTCCCACACCCTTGGCACGCCGCGCTTCGGGCGATCCGCTTGTGTGGCTTTAGACGACATACTGATCAACCTCCCTGGCCCATCGTAGGACCGCGGCTGTCGTCGTTGTCGCCGTACTCTGCTGCTGCTGCCCCTGTCATGGCTTGCCGTTGATCCCTTCCACTCTTTAATTAGCCGCCGCCCGCTTCTTGCGACGTCCTTCCGTCTTGTACAGTATCCGAATGATGACACACCCTGTCCTCTGGCTTCTTGCCTCTGTCGAAACTCAATTTCCATGTCCCAACATCTGCTCGGCTGACACTTTGACAGCTCAGATCTGGGTTGAGACGTCAGAGACCGTCCCACGCCATACCTGTGCGGATGCACCTCTGCACCAATCGCTTACGAGTGTCAACATATGTCGCTCGTGGGTCTTAACAAAAGTGTCGCGAAACTCGGACTTCCAAGTTTCCTACGTTTGCCACACTTGCGGGAAAAGCGTAGCGTGGCTTCCCAGCTCGTTCCCGCTCCCTTCTTTCCTCCTCGGCGAGACTGGTCAGCAGCCGCGAGACAGTTTCGGTTGTGAAGCTCGCTATCTGGAATGTACGGCCCTGGCGCTTCCTCGGATGCGTCCCATTTTCCCGTTCGGGTCTTGAGCCCCATCAACTATCCTCACCGTTGCTCGATCCCATTTGCATTAGGCTATTAGCCGATCCTTGCTAGATCTGTTCATGCCTCCTACTGGTCTGTTCATTCAATCGGTGTGTACATGCACAACTCCAGGTCCTTCAGGCGCTCGGCCAGCACGGAGCTGCCTACACTATCGCAAAAAGGAAAAGTGGTGACCGAGTTGGTAAGGCGGACTGATTCCAGTGGCTGTGACTCTTCTTCGGAGTTGTTAGAGTGGTATTGCCAAAGGCTCGATTTTGCTGCCCTAGTTTCTCGCGACAGTTTCGGCGGTCGATGCATTTGTTTGTGATACAGGCTTCTCATCATCCTGCGGTTCGGTCGTTCGCCCGACGCAAGAATGACTTCCCAGCTTGGAGCCCTTCAAAATGGTTTCAACTGCACTAATGTGTCGGGTAGACCGAAAAGAGTATCAAAACCCTCAACAAGCAACAGAACGCTCGCCCGCTCCGCAAGAACCGACTTCACTAGCTGGCAAGCCCGCATACTTCGCACGCGCACACACACACCCATATCAAGACAATGTCGAAATCACCTCGGACATGTAGAGCCGCGCCAGGTCATGGGTACGGACGAGGCGATGAAGAACTGCACGTTCGCATTTCACCAGAGTAGAGTTCTGTTGTCGATTTTGAGAGGAAGAGCATGGTTGCACCTGCCTCTTGTGATGCGCCAACCCACACGCTGAGCCAGTATTGTCGATTGCGAGTCGCCATGATTCGCCGTGGAATCACGAGACGACGCCAGCACGACACCCTTACTGACCCCAATACTGTCGAGCGTAGGGATAGTTGGAATAGGCAGAGTTGTTGCCCTGGTGACCGTAGGCGCCATACTGCTGGTAGTATTGCTGCTGCTGCTGCTGCTGCTGCTGCTGCTGTTGGTGCTGTTGCTGGTGCTGCTGTGTCTGCTGCTGCTGAGGCACCGACTGCGACTGGTTCTGGCCACGGCCAACCTGACCGGCGCCGGCAGCCTGGCTCGAGGCTTTACCTGCGTTGGAGTCAAACTGTCGGTAGCTGTCGAGCGCGCTGGACGAACTTGCAGCCTTCTGCTGCGAACCAAGGTGCGGAGTGCCAGCGGCGCCAGAGTTGGCGCTGCCAGTGTTTGCGGACTGAGAAGGAGGCGCACCACTGGCACTGCTGCCCAGGAAGCCGCCGAGGCCGGGAATCGCACCGCCGTAGATCTTGGAGTAGTCCGACATGCCGCCACTCATCCCCGGCATTCCCTGCATACCACGGCCGAAGCCCTGATCGTAGGACGAGAGGCCGGCCGAGCCTGGCGTCTGGCCATAGTGGGTCTGAGCGCCGTACGCACTGGCGTCGCCCTGAGGTCCGGCCTGGTTGTAGGGCGAAGCGATGTTAGCCGGGGTGCCGGGCTTCGAAGGGTGCTGGGGCTGTCCGGCCGGCTGGCCGTAAACAGGATACTGACCGTAGCCCGCTGCAGGCTGGCCGTAGTGCTGGAACTGATTGGGCATGTAGTAGTGCGGGTAGTAATAGGGCATGATGCCCGGGAACTGCTGCTGGGGGGCCTGCTGCTGGTGGAGCGCAGGTCCAGCCTGGTGACCTTGCGGGTGCTGAGGCTGGTGCGCGGGTTGGTCGCTGCCCTGCTGCTGAGAGGCCGAAGGCTGCTGCGACGCCTGCTGTGACGATTGCTGTTGCTGCTGCGACTGCTGCTGCTGCTGCGACTGGCTCTTATCGTCGGATCGCTGACCGAATGCGTTTGCGCCCTGATCGTACGAGCCATAAAACTGGGCCAGTCGCTGAGTGTCAAGGCCGCCGTACATGGACGAGTAGTCCTGAAGACCCTGATGGGGCTGAGCCTGGGCGTGGGCCTGAGGCTGCTGCTGCTGCTGGGATGAAGTTTGATTGATCGAGCTGAAACCGCCGTAGCCGTGGAGCTGGTCCTGAGGACCACTCTGCTGTTGTTGCTGGCCGTTGAAGCCGTAGGCGCTGTCGAAGGCGTCCGACTTGAAGCTGTTGTACTGACCGGACTGCGCCTGTGCGGGGGCGTCCTGGGCAGGCTGCGACTGACTGAGGCGATCGTGGAGAGCAGACTGACTTCGAGTGGCCGAGGGCGAGGCAGCGGCCTGAGTGGCCGCAGGCGCAATGGTTGCCTCTGCGACGGGAGCGGAGGCTACAGTTTCCTGAGCCACGGGTGCAACCTCGGCGGCGTCGGAGGCCTCCTCGCTGTCACCGCCCAAGAAATTGAGCGAGCCAAATTGCACGCCGAGCTTGTCCAGCTGCGAAGATCCACCTGCCATAACGACAGGTGCGTCCTGGCGAGCGCGTTGCGAGCCGCGGGTGGTGCTAGTGCGGGCGGTGGACTTGTTCAAGCCAGGGGGTACGACTGCCGACGAAGCAGCAGATTCAGTGGAAGCAGCGGCCAAGACAGGTTCAACCGAGGCCTCTACAGCCTCAGCAGCGGCTGGGGCGGCCGGTTCCTCGAAAGCCATAGTCGTCTCAGGTTGCTCGGAGGCGGGCTCCGGCTCGGCAGGGGTGTCAATTGCGTCGGTAGTGGTGGTGGTCGGTTCCTGAACGGCCTCCAGAGCATCTGGCTGCGCAGAGTCCTCAGATTTGGCGGCAACGGCCGGCTCTGCGGCGGCGGCAGTCTCAGCAGCAACGGGAGCAGCAGAGGCAGGAGCAGGAGCAGTAGAAGCGGCGGGGGCAGGCTTGGGGGCCTCGGACTTGCGCGCGATCTGAGCCCAGCTCATCGCGGCAGACTTTGGGGCCGACTTCGAGGGCGATGGGACCTTGACAGCGGGCTGAGTCTCGTCGGCCGCCGTGGACAGTGCCCCCGCCGTGGTGCTAGGCTCAGAAGTCACCGGTGCTGCGGCGGTCTCGGAAGCCTGAGCAGGAACGGGATCGGCGAGTGAAGGGACCTCAGCCTCCGTCTCGAGCGCGGGAGCGGGCTGCGGTGTGGCAGCCGCTGCGCCGTTGGGCTTGTTCGATCGGGCCAGCGCAGCTGCCCAGCTGGTACCGCTCGTGGGCGTAGCAATGGGTGCAAATGCCTGTGCAGTGGTGGTGCTCTCGACCGTGTCCGGTGACATGGCATCGTGACCGTTGCTCTGAGGTACGATTCCACCGCCACGACCGCCAACTCCGCGGAACCCGCCGCGACCGCCACGAGCGCCGCGAACCGAGGCGCCTCCACGGCCTCGTCCACCGCGGTCGGCGGGCGTCACAATGTGGTTGCCCCGAGCGCGCGCCGGGGCAGCAGTGGCAGAGGTGATCGCGGGAGCGACAGTAGCGGTGCTCTGGTAGCTGGGCTCCTTCTTAGTCTGCTTCTTGGGCTTGACGGAGGAGAACTGTTCAATATGACCTTCCGAGATGCGTACTACGGCAGTCTCGACGTCGCCCACCGAGTCCTGCAGGGCAAACAGAAGATCCTCGTCGGTCCACGAAGGGAAGAGCTCTCGGATCATGCTGAGCTGTTCCGAGTATTTGGCTCGCAAGGTGCGAACCTCCTCTGTGTCGTCTTGAGTCTGCTGTGATCGGCCCTTGTTGGGTCGTGGAAACGACCCTCTACGCGCGGCTGTGGTAGACATGCCGAATATGTGTATGTGGGACAGTGTAAGGCTGTGAGGTTGTTTCGGGTTGTGGTTGTTGTTGGTGTATAGCGAACGCTAACGATGTGAACGCTGTGTCGTGCCTCAGAACTGAGATTTAGATCTAGAGACCAAAGAGAGGTGGACAGGCGAGAGGAGTCACGAAGCGGTACGAACGAGTCGAATCGAAGGCTTTCAGAGTTTAGCAGGCACGTGCGAGTGTCGGGAGATCGAAGAGAGAGACACCAAATGAGTACTGCCCAACCCAACGATAAGACGGCTTGAAGGTTCCTGAGCTTGCCAAAGTCGGCAAATCGGGACGAGACGGATGGGCAAGAAGTGGATGGTTGGATGATGCCGAGAACGAATGCAAGGTGGGCAGTGCAACTGGGTCTGCGACAGCGGAGGTGGCCTCGTAGAATGCGCAGACCTCGTTCGCGGGCACCCCGGCTGTCACGACTCACAGAAGAAAGGGGAGAGGCGCGCGCGCCAACTGGCAGCCCGACGGGCAACACACACATGACACTTGCACCCTACTCACCCTAACTCTTGCTCTCACTCAAACCGGCGCACAAGACCGAATACGTGTGTAGGATGCATAGTATGCGGCTTTGCCAGACGACCACGGATGCTCTCTTCGGCTTCTTCTCACCCCGACCTTCTCTCTTGGTGTCCAGGCTTGACCATCGTTTCCCAACCCAACGTCGACATTTGGACGACACGTTGGTGCAAAACAAGCCAACGAGGGTCAGCCGAGTGCTGAAGCATTCAATTCAGCAGGAATCTTGTCATGTTGGTGGATTCAGGCGCTGAGCCTTGTTTCCTTTTGATTCTTCTCGATCTACTACAGTACTGTAGTCTCTGCTCTTTGAGTCTGCACTCGTTTGCCGGCTTTGCTGCTCGGTCCTCATGCCCTCACACTTGCCAGTCGGCGCTACACTTCACGCACTCGAGTCTGGTGCTCATGAGACGACAGGTAAAGTACTGTAGCATCTATCCAGCGTCTTCGCATGCGGCTTTGGAAAAAGAGCTTCTGGCAGCTGGAATACGAAGGAAGGCTGGTCAATACAACATAGTTCAAATAATTTATTATTGTGGGGCCGGCTTAAACAATACAAAGCTTTTTCTGATACAGATTGCGGTAGTCTCGAGCGATCGAAGCTACAGCAGAGAATAGAAAAAAATTATACTCATTGCTCAGTTGCTGCTGTAACCAATATCATTGGGCCAAGGCAGGTCTTGGAACAATACTGTGACAAGGGGCGTATCCAGATCAATTTGTACTCACTTGCAGCGTTCAGGCAGGCCGTCTGCCGTGCCGTGGCTCTTCATTCATCAGCGCCATCTGTGCCACGAGAAGATGACACAGGTGATGTGACGCTCAAGTAGGCAGCGCAATGCTGCATGCACTTTCTTCAGCCTGGCTTAATTCAAAAGTAGCAGCCTGCTCTATGCTCAGCAGCCCGAGCTTCGATGTGAACGCAAAACGCAGTCTGCCTTGGCTACTCGAAGTTTCGAAGTCATCGTGAAGAAGGCGTCAAGCTCGCGGATCATGACAAAACATGATGCCAGAGGGATGCACGGCAGTAGAGAGCAGACGCGGAAGCCACGGTCGGCTGACCGACGTCAGTATTCAAAGAGCCGGCGTCTGCCCTTTCCGCAGCACTGGCTGTCACTCTGACATAGCATTCGGCCTACAGTCGTGTCAGATCTCACCAATTCGCCAGTCTGCTAGGGTGTCAGATCCTCGATTATGCGTCCGGACGATCTCTAACTACAGCAGCCCCCATCTCTTGTCATGGAATGGCATTATCGACCAATGAGACTGGTGGTCGGAAAGCCGCTAAGCCGCGAGTACAGTGCATACTGCCTTGGCGAGGTCTTGTGCTGTATCTTTCTGGCTCGGGAGTGGTCGAGCTACAACGCAGAGTGAATGCGTTCGGCACGACAGGCACAGTTTTCACTGTCGCGGCCTGCATATTACAGTAGCAAGTTGGCGCAGTGGAAAGAAGAGATGGATCGACATGCCAGACAAGACCGCAAGTCCGCTGGGCTCCTAAGCCTGCAGTCAGTCTAGGAGGTACTGTATCCGCACTCCGCCGCTTCGTCAGCCCTCCGCGCCAAACACTTACGCCTCATCCTTGCAACACCCTGACCATATGCGACCAACCATTTTCTTGCGAGCGGAGCGCGAGACCGTACAAGGATTGGACTTATACTGCATCTTCAGACTACGCTCGCTTACGACTGCGGAGGCCCGTTCGACGCAAGACTGCTACGACTGATGCTGCTGGCAGTGTCACGACGAAAGGGCCAGTCACCTGTAGATTCAGCAACGTCGTGGGCAGCACTGCTACGTTTGGTCAGGACAGATATGGCGTCCTGCCCTCCGACACGCATCGTTAGGCTGATCTTGAGCAAAGCCACTGAAGCATCTTGCGAACGCCAAGGTTTCTGGGCTGTGTCGAGTTTGCACCCAGCGCAAACGAACTACTGTACGCAACAGGCGAGAAGCAGGTCGACGGGCTACGAGACCGGCCGCGGTTGAGACCGCCGCGGGGCGCCAAACTGTGTTTTTCATGTTAGACTTTAATGAATTGTGAGCCATGTGGACTCGTGCAGTCTGCGGAGTACCCTGAACATGCCCACACGGTAGCTGGCGCACTTCGGCCAGGCTCAGGCTGCCTCTCCCTTGACTTGCGTGGGCCTAAAAAGTCCATGGCTGTCTTTTGCAGCCGCAACATCAGGTGGCAGTGGCAGCAGCAACGCCTTTGATGCCGAACATGAACATGGTACGCTAGCTCGGTGAATCACAGCTGTCACGCCAAAATTGCCTTGGTGCCTGCGCCATCTATCTTATGTGCCTCCTACCATTACCTCCGCAGCACTCGTCACTTGCTTCAGCTCACTTCTCTCTTCCCTCCATCATCAACACTTACTTCATGGCGACCTTGCCCTGCGGTCCATTAGCCCACGCTCGATCTAATTGTTGCGGCGGACGATTTCGACCATTTGCAAATAGCCCCGTGGTCGCCGCTATTCAACTGAATTGGTTCATCATTTCGGGTCATCTGAATGCCATGCGCCAGTAGCTGCATAGCTGCCAACACGGTCCAGGCGACTCGTGAGCTTTTCATAACCGCAGGCGACGACCCTTCGTACTTGTCGTGGTACGCAGCTAAAACTCGAAACTCTCACGTCACAGGCTCATTGCGCTTTGGAAGATCACCTCGACACTGACCAAGCTAGCGTCCAACGCCCTCTTGAGTCGCTGACTGCCAGCATGGCAACGGAACCGCGACTGCTCGTGCTTGCATAGCTGACCATCTGTTCGTCGCTAAGGTATCATGTCTTCATCCAGCTGGCTTCCAGCAACAAACGTCTCTTTGGCTGCACCATCATCGCCCACTGCGCTATCTTCGGCACAAGCACGCCCGGCACGTCCAGGGCGTCCGCAGCTCGCGCGTCTTAACACGTCCGAGATGATCAAGACGCAGCATGCTGCCATGACACTTGAAGCGTCGCCAGTCGCTTCCGCCTCGCGCCGATCACCATCGAATTTGAAACTTTCTCTTGATACGGCCGTACCCAGGCGTGCTTCAACTATCAGTGCCTTGCCGCATGCAAGTACTTCTCTACTGGCATATCGAGTGGCCTCACAGCATTTACAGGCCGCCGCTCCCTCGGCTCCAGGGACAGCACAAGTCATACCAAACGCATGTCGTACTCAGGCTCACATTTCGGCATGCACCTCGATGCGAGACGGCGGTGCGGCACCTTCCAGCTCGCGCAAGGGTACTGCATGCCCTGTCAGTGACTCGGACCAGAGTCTAGCGCAGGCTGCTGCTATCGACGGCAGCTTTGAAGTGTCCACGATCCTTCCAGACTTTCTGTATCTGGGACCTACGATTCGAGACGAGCATGACTTGAAACATCTCAAGCAGAAAGGAGTTCGTCGTATATTAAATGTGGCATCCGAAGTGGATGAAATCGGCTCACTGCGGACGCCGGAGCAGTTTGACGGGTATTTGAAGTTGCCGATGCTGGACAGTGTGGAAGCGGTCGGTGTACAGGACAGCATCCTTCAAGCCTGTGCGTTTCTTGACGAAGCGCAGAAATGCTCCGAGCCGGTGTACGTACACTGCAAGGCCGGCAAGTCGAGGTCGGTCACCATCGTGATCGCCTATCTGATCCACTCACTACGATGGACGCTACGTCGCGCATACTCGCACGTGGCAGAGCGCAGAAATGCTGTCAGCCCCAACATCGGCTTTGTAGCCGAGCTGATGAGGTTCGAGCAAAAGGAGCTGCAGCTGGAGAGATCCAGTGGCATTACGGACCCATTTGAAAAGATCTCGCACGAAGACGTTCGAGCGCAGCCACTCTAGTGTCACAGCACTCTGGCCTCCGAAGCAAATATCTGTCGGCGCGACAAATACAGCTGTCCTTCCCGAAGCAGCCTGAACTCTCTACAAGAGCGACGCAGATCTGCATCCCAGATTCTGTCACGTAGGGCGCACACGCCCATTGCGGACTGCCGTTCAGACATTGCGCGACATTCTGCGGCTGCGATCTGCTGAACGCTCCTTGCAGGTTGAAGGACCTGTCTCCCCCTCTTTCCGTTCCTTTCATGGTCTCCTGGACAATTCCTTTTATATCTGAGATCCCTGCCTTGCTCGTTAGGTTTTCTTCCGTCGTCGTGTTACCGACTGTAATAATATAGAAAGTTTTGCCATGCGCTCTTGTAGCTCGATGAGTGTGACGGGTTCGATAGGGGACTGCAGGGGCCGACGCAGCACTTCGGACCGTGGTTAGGCAGCCGCTACATTGCTTTTTGTGGTCTAACAACTGTTGCTGTTCACGGACATTTGTTGCACCAGAGGTTTCCGTACGATAAATGCCCACCCCCCGGATCCTGCCAGACATGTCCGGACATCCCGGCGAGTAAAATGAAACCCTGCATGCCACCCCATGCAGAAGGGGCGGAGAATTAGGTGGCTTGGGCTGTAGTATGACATCACTGCTTTACTTCACACGCCGCTTCAACATCGACCTTTCTGAGTCCGCAACAAGTTCCATCCTTCCTTGGTCCTCAGCTAGTGCAGCAGCGTTCCGTCGATCGGCAACTGAGAATGCGGTGCGCGCGCTAAGACGGCGAAGTACAGCAGTGGGAAGGCTCTTAAAACCGCAGGCACTAGCCAGACCATCTTGCCACTTGCCACCGGCTGACCCCGCAGCAATCGACGAGTTGAGCCGCCAACACCTGCACGACTTGAGATCCCCGACCGCCGACGTCGCAAACAAGCTCTCCCCAGCTTGGTAAATCCAAGACGGACAAAAGGACACCGGAGTGGAGTCTAGGTCGTGCGGGAGCATCAGATATTGCCGTGTTCAGCAACAGGCTCAGGCAATGATTGGCAGGCTTGCACTTGCAAGCGCGTCGATCGGAGCTGAGGTCATAGCATGACTTCAACATTGTTCGAATGTGATGCTTAGCTTGAATTGGTTGAACCTGTGCGCCGACGGTGGGAACAACGGATATGATCACAAACGGAGGTCGCTTTATCATCACCTCCATCCGGTTCAACGCAGCTCGGCTACGGTGATAATGGAAGCTCCCGGGACGCAAGACGAGCAGCTATAGCTGCGCAGAAAGCTGAGGATAAGGATGCCGCCCAACGAGAGTCATCGACTGAGCTGCTTGATTGGCGCTGGATTTAGTCATTACTCAGGATCTTGATCGCTACATTGGCAATTTGCGACCGGCCCTCTAATGCGGGGCTTGGCTTCCACGCGCCGTCAGCGACCAGGATTACAAATGCGCACAACGAGCACGAGTCGCGGGAGAAACGTTCTTGAAGCCTTTCGCTGCTCAGCACCGATGTTGGTACTAGCGTGTGTGAATTTGGCAAGGTATGTCTGACTGCGGGCGTTGTCTTCGGCGATCGAAGACCAAAGGGGTCACGCCGATTACACAACGACTTAGGCTCTGTCGCGTCACTTCTCTGCTTCCTTACCCTCATTTGCTCGTGTGGATGCGCCTCTGTGAATGCGCGCAGAGAATCCCTTGTGACCTTACTAGCCTCCACAGGCCTGGCGAGGTCCACGAGCGCCGCGTACCGACTAAAGAGACAAACTGAATGAGCCCGGCAGATGTCTGGTGAAGTCACCTCGGCAGCATTGCCTTACAGACAGGTGTCGCCTCTCGCCGTTTGCCCTCCACAAGTCGGCTGGAGCGTTGCTATTCCCTAATCTGGGGCGTCTCTCATCTGTTGTCAACTGCGGTGTTCGGCCCTCTATGGCCCTTCCGCCTCGACAGGTTATGAGACCTGTGTCTGAAACGCATACCCAGCCACACATCCTTCTATCGAATAGATATATACAACACCGAAGTGTGTAGGCAACCCGCCTTGCTACACCCTTCAAAGTACAACACCCGAGATTTCCATCATGCAGACTTCATCTGGACTCAAGATTCGCTCCATGGAGGAAGACTCCTCTGCTGAGCCCGGCGTTTACACCACTTCTAATGGCGTTCCCGTCCAGCATGCTTACGAGTCGCAGCGAGTGGGCCACGAGGGTCCTCTGCTCCTGCAGGACTTCCACCTGATCGATCTCCTGTCGCACTTTGATCGTGAGCGCATTCCCGAGCGTGTCGTCCACGCCAAGGGCGGTGGAGCTCACGGCGTTTACCGCACGACGCATCCAATCCCGGATCTTTGCATGGCCAACATCTTTGCTTCCAAGGCAGAGTGCCCCATCACCGCCCGCTTCTCCACAGTGGGAGGCGAGTCGGGCTCGCCAGACTGCGCCCGTGACCCTCGTGGCTTCTCGGTCAAGTTCCGAACCGACCAGGGCAACATGGACTGGGTCTTCAACAACACGCCGATCTTCTTCCTGCGCGATCCAGCCAAATTCCCTCACTTCATCCACACACAGAAGCGCAACCCGCAGACCAACCTCACACACGCAGACGACTCCACGGCGTTCTGGGACTACATGGGCAACAATCCTGAGTCTGTCCACCAGTTCCTCTATCTTATGGGCCCCCGTGGCATCCCCGCCACGTGGCGACACATGCAAGGCTACTCAGGCCACACTTTCAAGTTCGTGAACGAGCAGGGCAAGTGGAAGTACGTCCAGATCCACATCCTCTCGCAGCAGGGCACCAAAAACTTGACCGATGATGAAGCGGGCGAGCAGTCGGCCGACGCTCACCAAAAGGATCTGTTCGAGGCCATCGAGCGGGGCGAATTTCCCAAGTGGGACGTCAAATACCAGATCATGGACCCCAAGGATGCACCCAACTCGGGCGTCAATGTCAATGACCTGACCAAGACTTGGCCCAGAGATAAGTTTCCGCTCCAGCCGCTTGGCGAGATCGAGCTCAATAAGAATGTGGCAAACTACTTTGCCGAGATTGAGCAGGTTGCCTTCAACCCCGCTCACCTCATCCCTGGTATCGAGCCCTCCAACGACCCCGTCCTCCAGTCTCGACTCTTCTCATACCCTGACGCACACCGACACCGTGTTGGCGTCAACTACCAGCAGCTGCCAGTCAATCAGTCGCACCCTGCATACAAGCAGGCCAACTTCCAGCGCGACGGTGCCATGGCATTTTACAACCAGGGTCCGCGACCCAACTACATCTCTTCCATCGCACCACCTATGTTCAAGTCGCGATCCGTGGACGTCGATGCCGTGCACAGCGACTACGAAGGCAATGCTGTCGCGTTCCTGTCCGGTGTTCAGGAAGAAGATTTCGTCCAGCCGCGTGAGCTGTGGCGCAAGGTCTTCACCGACCAGGACCGCAAGAACACGATCGCGACCATCTCAGGTCATATGCAGAACTGCAGTGACCCCGAGATCCTGAAGCGAGCTATTGCGGTCTGGCATCAGGTCGACGCCGACCTCGCTGCCTCGATTGCTGAGCCCCTCGGCCTCAAGGGCAAGTACAAGACCGACATCTCGGGCGAAATCTTCAACGGCTCGCACAACTTCCTCGGACGAAACCTTGGCCAGGAGGCAGGTGCCGCCAAGGACTGGAACCGTGCCGACAAGAAGGTCAAGGTTAAGGAGGCTGTCTATGGTCTTGCCACCAAGGTCGGCCTTGTTAACGGTGCTAACGGCACCAACGGCGTCAACGGCACCCACTGAACGTGAGCGTGCCCGTTCTTTGTTCTCGCGATTTCTAGTTCGTTGATTGTTTCCATTATTCTCATCACCCTATCTAGCCATCTCATTTGTTGTACTGTAATTTTGCGCACATCATCTACTCGCAATCTTCGATCTGTTCTCGAACGGCATAGCGACTGTCTGGTTCTAGCTCTTGTTTGAATTAGTATGTCGAGATCGGTGAGCTTCTGCGTCCCTTTCGCCCCTGCCCTGGTGCCATCTGCGGTGATGGAGTTGCTGCTCTTATAGGTGCACGGTGGATATACGGTATGGGAGAGGGCAGTGGTTTATTCAGGCGAACAGAGTGCATCCCAGACGGCGTACGAGGCGAGGATGGTCGACTTGTCTGCAGATCTGGGTCACACAGGAGGAGCGGACGTATTGTTGAAGAGGTATGTATCGAAGCTGTTAGCTGTCGAAACGGAGAGCGCAACGCCTTGTCGCCGCCAATTTGTTGGGATGCTGCATGCTCAACCATATCGAAATTGGGGCTCCTGGGAGTCACGATCCGCTGCCGAATCGTTTCTTGGGCTTCGTTCTGGATCTTTCTCATCTCGGATGCAGACAAGGTGGAGTATTCGTACCGCTCGTCAAGCATCAATTTCCGATTGGAGCTTGGGCGTCCGCTTGTCCTCCGACCGCTGAAGGATGTTGATGTCGATGTCTCATTGCTGTGGAGTGAAAGCGGACAACTGAAGTTGACAGAAGCACCAGGAGAGGATCCAACATTTCTTTCCGGCGATCGTGCCGTGGGAGTTACATAGACTCGAAGCCCAAACTCGAGCAGGTTCCCATCTTGAGCAGTCTTTGAAACCGTCGGATGTCTCAGCTCGAAGCTGATCTCAAGCGCCGGAGCTGACTCTGTCACGGAAGGAGGACTACGGCTGAAGATCGATGAGCGGGATTCCTGACGGTGGTCCGTGTTGGGTACAGAGTGGATATACTTTGAAGCAGTTCGGCTGTCATGGGGACTAAAGATGCCCGTACTCGTCGCAGGTGAGTCCACAGGTATTGCCTGACTCTCCTGCAGGCTCCAGCCGCCAAAGTCTGACGACATCTCGGTAGTCTGTGCGTCGCCCTGGAGAGGCTCATCCTGTAGACTCTCCATCTCTTCGAGCTCAGCATATCTGTCGAGCGAGTCGAGATCATAAATGTCTGACCAATGATCAGGCACCGAGAGAAAATTGCTGTTGAAAGCTCGGACCTTTGATGGAGTCTGGGCTTGCTTCAGCTGCTCTCGACCAGGGCTTCGACAACCACTTGATTCGGAACCCCTTGCCTGTCCCTTATTCGGAGAAGCTGGCGTCGACAAATGTGAAGGGTAACACATGAGCGGTGATCCAATTGCCTCACTGCAAGTTTCCACTCGATGGCTGCTACTAGGTTCCTGGCTGAGGGAAAGTTGAAGCGGCCTCAATAGCCTCTTGGGCTTGAGCGTCGTTGAGTGACGCTCATCCTTTTCGATGTTTCCATTGGGCAAATGTCTCTGGAAGCGTTTCGACTCAGCTACCGACCCAGAGACTGTCTCTGAAGACAGCGACGGTATCGGTATCGATCGGGTCCTATCCGGGGAGAATCTCTCTGCGACTTCAGAGAGGCTGCCGAGGGGCCTTTTGGAGGATTTCGACGATTGTGCGGGAGATGCCGAGACAAGCAGCTGGCGTTGAGAATGCACATCATCCCAGCGCTCCGTGCCAGACCTTGATCGACCGGTAAGCGACGGGGCAGAGCGCGTCGCCTCACGTAAAGGGTCTGCAGTGATGGTTTTGCTTCGCGCTCGTCCATTTCGCCGGCTCTGTACCTCGTCCGCCGCTGTTGGCTCAGATTGTTGGAGGCGATGTAGCACGTCTGGTCCGACCGACTTGGGACTGATTCCAGAGATTGGGAGCGGCATAGCTCTTTTCTTCTCAGGTGCGGCTGCTATGTTCTGCGTCGTCCAATGAGGTGTATTCTTACGTCGGGGAACACTTCCCGAATGCTGACTACTTGATACCGCTTCATCGAATGGCTGCTGCATCTGAAGACGTCCCGTCTTCAGTTGAGCTCGTTGGACTTGAGTACCCGTGTGAAGTTCTTTCAACGTCATCCTCGGTCGGAAGAGTTGCTGGACCTCAGCACTCGCGTCAGCAGAGAGATCTCGAAGCTGCATTCTTCTGACGACATGCTCTTCTGCGACGAGATCATCGGCCTGCTCGAGCTTGTCTAAGAACGCTTTAACTCTCTGCCGCGAATCAGAATGAGATGCTAGGCCGATCAAGTCAGCTCGGAATGAGCTTGAATATTCCGCTTGAGGCAAATTGACCCTTAGTCTCTCCTTCACCAAGCCTGGTGGAGCTGGATTATGAGGACTCGATGTTCTGCGCTCTGCGCTGGTGTTGTTCTTGAAGTCCGGCAACAAGATCCGGCCTGGCGGCACGACAGCCTTTTGGGTTCGCTTAGCAGCCTCATGTTTGATTCTTTGGCCGCTCGAGATCTCCGTTCCTGCATGCGACGCTATATCTTTGCCCCGATCTGATTCGACCCCGTGTCTAGCTGCTTTTACTGGGCGAACGAACTCTGTCTTGCAGTCAGCTGTCAGCTGGAGACAGTCAATGTTTGCAAGTTTTGTGTCAGTCCCTAATTCCGGGAGGTCTGGATCGCTCAATACGGCAGTGAAGGATGGCGCTTGCCTGGGTTCCTTGACAGCCTCCGAGAATCCAACATCAATGAGATTGTCCGTTTTTAAGGTGGCTGTCGAGGCTTGCTTAGCACATCTTGCATCCTGACGCCACGTTGGCAGCGTTTCAATAAGTGTTCGGTCTGAAGCTTTTGCGCTTGTCGCTAGCGGCAGGTCTGTGCTCGAGGCTGTTGCGGACATGGATCGATTCAAAGACCTGCTTTCGGCGCTCATTCCCATCTGGAAAATGTCTTCGCCCCCGGCTGGAACAGCATCTCCCGGGACGGATTCTGAGCGAAGGTCCAACGAGGTGGTGTCTTTTGCAGCTTTCTTTCCAAGTTCTTGCGCATTCACCTCAATCTTCGGAGAGAGAAAAGGTTGTGTAGATTCCAACACAGGCGAAGAGGCTTGTTCGTGTTCCAGAACGGAATGAGCAGCACTGTCTTCTACTTCTGCCTTGGAGGCTGACCGATTTGATGCTACTCCGCGGACTTTTCCATATGCTGCTGTGCTTTGCGTGTCGGGCTCGATCACGTCGTCAGAAGCGTCGAGACCGTCGTCGCGGAGAGAGCCTTCATCTTTCTCTTCTTTCCTCAGCTGGGGAAATGCAAGCAGCGCTGTGGCACTGGCAAGATTTCTACGTGCACTCAGTGGTTGTTGAAGTGTGTGAAGGGGATCAGGGCCCAAATCAGTGACGCAGCCGAAGAGCAGATCAGAGATCCGGCCATTCTCTGAAACAGCTGATGAAGAGCTGCATTCAGACTGTCTGTTACTGTGCGGTGCGTGCTGAGCTCTGCCGGACGCAGTTGACTCATCTTGCAGGCGTGGATTTGTTGTCGGATGTGCCGACACCGAGCGTGTGACAATTGCGCTTTGTGACGGGGAAGGCCGAGCACTACTCGTATCGGATCGATGAGTGGACTGCATAATGCGCCTTTTCTCCGCGCTGTGCGGCGACGCTGTGGGCGCTTCTACTGCTGAATCGGACGAATGTAGCTGGGTCTGGGTTGCCGAGGTCGGAGTGTCCTGCGGGCTCGATTGTCCGATTACCTGAGGCTCCACCGTCTCAACCGGTCTTGTGATGGGTTGATCGCTGTGATGCAAGGACATAGTTACGACTCGGCTATCATCGAGTTCCGCAAGTTCTGAGTGTAGTGCTGGAGGACTTTGACAGGGCGTATTCTCGGCTTGCTGATCGCCCTCGAGATTGGATGAGTCTGCCATCAAGCTGGTCTCATCTTCTGCTTGCGAGAACTTCTCAACAGCACGTGCTACCCTTCCATGTCCACCAGGCGCTGTGCTCCTCGGAAGGGCTGGCTGTTGATGTGTTCCAGTCGCCTCTCCCACCGCCTGGTTCCGGGGCATTTCCTTGCGCTGTGCTAGCGGGCGATTGATGGGAGGTCTCACGGTGGGGGATCGCATTGGCATCGGAATCAAATGCGAAGATTGAGCCAAAGTCATGCGCGGTACTCTGGAATTCGTGCCCACAAAGAAGGTGGCTGATGTCTCGGGCTTCTTTCGCGGTATCACTCTATCGGCGTCCATCTTGATCGAGTGATTGGCAGGCCAGAACCTGTCTGTCTTTTGATGACCCGGCTCTAAGCGAAAGGGTGCCTAGAGTCGCTCGATGACAGAGAATCGACCGCTCGCTACAAATGGATCAGCGCTGATTTCACGTTGCAATTAAAGTGAGCCGTCCATTCATGCTGGTGCTGTAGACAAGGCTGTCATGATGTGATCAGTCGAATTCTTTGTGATCGCTTGTCGAACGCCAGACTCGAAGACAGCGTGAAGGTGATGATGGGATGACCGTCTCTGGATGAACATAAACTTCGGGAATCACAGACATAGATACAGTACAAGCGCATTGCACAGTCGAACGCCACTGTCAATTGCATGCGTGCTTCTGAATCCATCGGGACTAGAGAAAGGGTTCCGACAGGTACGAACATCGGGCAAACAAAGGGCTTTCTGTGCGCGCCATCCTGAGGGTGCAATCTGCACTCCTCGCGCAGATCCGTGTGACTGTAGCGAATGAAGATTGACATAAGCTCGCGCCGAACAAGGACGCTCGACCTCAAGCTGCAGCATTGCGTGTGATCATGAAAGTGATGGTGGCCAAAACTCAATCCGCCTGCATGCGTGCACTTGCGCATCAAATTTGGTGTGCTGGCCAAGCAGGCCTGCAGTAGTGCATCTGCGTCCACGTCGAAAAGAAGAACAAAAAAAAATATAACAAATAATCCGAGTGACTGCAAAGAGATGAATGGCATACATCTCGGACGGCGCCGTGTCCATGCAACTCGCAGGTCTCATTATCAGGAAACGGGACAGATCTGACCTCACAAGTTGTGTTCATTGACGTAGTCTTAAGTTATCTTCCTGCGAGAGCAAGGTGAAATGCATTTCAAGCTTTGTTCTGCTACAGTGGGTCCGGGCTCTTGAATCCAGGTCGCAGGTGCGGTCTCGGGCTCTGCCACAGGGCAAGCTCACGCAATTTCCGGCACAGAGCAAGATTAATTGAGTCTGGCTCTGTGTGGCGCAACTGGTCAATCTATTCTGTGTCTTCTTGTGCAGCTGCCTGAACGGTGTCGGGCTGATCCGACCTTCTAGCCCGTTCCTCGCGATCGAAAGCCTCGACAAGTCGCTCGCCCAGTGCTCGGACCGCGGGGTCTGAGATGTGTCGGGAGGCCACCGCGAATTCAAGAGTTCGTTCAACAGTCAGCCAGAGCCTATCCAAGAAGCGACGAGACTTCCTTCAAACAAGATGTTTCTCTGCGCTACTCACCGTCAGGTCTCAGGTCGAGGGCAAGGTCAACATCTTTCGCCGCAAGGGTCGTCCTCCCAAGCTCAAGATATGAGCGTGCTCGACGATAGAGCGCCTTGACGTTCTTTGGAGACAATGCAAGCGCCTTGGTTGTTGCGTGTACAGCTCGGTCCCACCTCTGCTGCTTAGCGTAGCATGCTGCCAGGTTGTTGTATACGGCCGTGGTGACCTCAGCCGCGTGAATGTTCTGCTCCTCAGTGGATTTGGACCCGTAGAGACTCGCGAACGAGTTGATACCAGCCGAATACAGTAGAGCCTGTAGAACATGAATCAGATCATAGAAAGATCCACGGGATGGGGCAAACTTGTTAGTGAGTCATGGGTCGAAGCGTCCGGATGGTAACCTCAAGGACACTCGCAACGCACATGATGCCAGTTTCTGAGTGCTGATTGATCCTCGCCTCGCTGAAAGGCCTGGTTCCCACTGTCTTTGAATGCCTCTGCACGCCGGATACGCTCATCGACGCTGAGATCGAGACTCGATTCAGCAGCCTTGTCCGAGGCATCCTGCGACAGATCCGTGAGGACAGCCATTTTCGTGTTCCAGCTGACACCTACCGGGCCTTTCAAGGCTAGGAGACCACGAAGCTCCGATACAGACGATGCCTCACTGGTGCAGAGTCGACGGATGGCACCGACAGTCCGTGTCAGTAAGGTTGGTACGCGCGACGACCGTAGTATGCAGGCAAACGTGCTCGGAAAGTCTGTCATCCTTTCCACGGTAACATGTTGCTCCACTTCCGGCACAGGCGCGGGTAAATTTCCAATGCTCTCGTTCCTTGTGGTCTATTTTGAAGCTGAAAGCTTGATAAACCTCGCAGAGAATCATACCGAAAGCGTTTCCATGCAACAGGACTGTATTCGGAAGTGCAAGTATTAGTAGCCTTCTGTCTCGCTTCTACGTTGGCAAGCAACACGTTTTGAAAGCTATAGCCGATCTGTCGCCAGATGTTGACAAAATAATCAATTGCAGAGCGACAGGCTGGCAATGATGACGAGCCGGGACAATCGTGACTCGGTGACGCGGCTGTCGGAAGACGCTTGCGATTCCCCCTGACCCCGGAATCTAGGCGAGGTGTCAGAGAGCGGGCCGTCATCGCGGCAGAGATTGTGAAAGCCGATTTTCAGCAGCTCGAGATCGGTTCATCTTGCGAGTGCGCCACGGTGGCCTTCCTTTGGCTCACGGTCTGGGACCTCTGTCCTCCTCTTTGCACCATGTGCGCCACGATGCGTGATCCGAGTAGCTGTCCCGGACCAGCTGCCCTCGAGTCATGTCGTGTGGGGTGCAGATGCGAGCATCGATGTCCTAAACGCACCACGGCTGTCCATCACTTTCTCGACTACGCCGTCCTCACTCAGGCTCCTCTCCGCTGCTCTCGACGGACAGCTGTCAAGAAAGGTCAGACGCCATGCGGCCACTTCTCCTCCCTGATTGATACGATCTAGCCGAGATGCTGGCCCGTCACCTTCGTGCAGAAGGGCCAGTCTTGCTTTTCACGCCGCACCTCCGATGCAGTGCGGGGACGGGCCTCGTGTGCAGAGTCACCCAACATGACAAGATGCCTCGAGGTGTCTCTGCTATACCCCGCATTTTGCCATCGACCCTTGATGTTTTTGCCCAGTCTTCTTCCAAATATCTGCATTGGAAGCGTGCATATGGGACAAATGGGGGGTGCAGACACATCAGGCAGGTAGCCAGGTGCCTGCAACTAGAGAAGGACCGTGCTAGTATCAGAGGGCACGTCTTGATCTACGACGACATATTGAAAGTGTTCCGTCTCTTCCCGTTGGTCCTCGGTAGAGCCCGTCACGCATGAACCAATTGATACCATTCTCTATGCCCAGCCTGGCCGACGAGACGACCAGAATTCGCTCTCAGGTGAAGGGCAGGTGCATTAGCAAGGCAGGACTAGTCGGTTCAGCAGGTCCCCCAACTCGCTCGGATTGTGCACAAGAAGAAGGCAACGAGCGAGTCGCAGAATCGATGCGCATCCTCTCGCAGGGACAGACAGACCTCTGCACAATCAGACGCACTTTCTGAGGAGCAGCCGCACCACGCGTGCCTGTAGCATCGCCTCAACGACACAAGGTCCATTTTAATGTCACATTTAGAGTCGAGTCTGATCAGTTGCAGGCCTCGCAAGTTTAGCGACACGATGCCAAGTTTCGAACGGCCAACCAATATTTGGCACCCCGCTGTCAGCGGTCCCTGTGATCGCGCAGATCAAAGTTGTTCACGGATAGCCGTGTCGGCGTCGGCAAATTCCATCTTGTCGTGCCTTGGCATCGCGGTATTTTTGGCACATCGCGGCCAGTCTATTGGGAATTCAGGCGGCATCGTAAGGGTTCGTGTCTGGGGTCACAGCACGGTTTGGCTGAATCACACAAGACTGGCGCTA
This sequence comes from Testicularia cyperi, assembly GCA_003144125.1. Taxonomy (NCBI): domain Eukaryota; kingdom Fungi; phylum Basidiomycota; class Ustilaginomycetes; order Ustilaginales; family Anthracoideaceae; genus Testicularia; species Testicularia cyperi. The sequence continues at coordinate 886,296 of KZ819190.1, forward strand.
AGCTCCAAAGAAAGGGAAAGCATGTCAAGAGAACCTGTCGTGAGCTCCACAACCACCGGTCAACCCAGCTCTTTCGTTCTTCGAGGCCCAGCCTTCCGTTCAGTGGTCGGAGAAGCACGCTTTTGGGGCTGAGGGCTCGGCAGGGCAGGCAAGGCAAGGCAACGCGGGAGGTTCCGGAGGTAGACCAACGATTGCGGGATGCAGAGCTCACGAATCTTCCGAGAGGCATGTTTTTGGGTCTACAGCCGTCTGCTCAAGTGGCTGTTTCAGTCACTCCGATTCAAATTTTTAAAACAATAATTAAAAAAATACAAATACAACGCCTCTGGAAGAGAGCAGAAAGAAGAGGGATACAGTACAGCAGTCTCTTCGCACATGCCTGGCGCCGCACGCCTGTCCCAATCCCGACGTGTCTATTTGCCATCGTCCACTCTGACGCTGCGGATCGCATAGCATTGCCGAGAGATGGTGTACAGAGGGCTCAGGGTTGATCACGGGGACCAGAAAACATGCCGGTGAGTCTCCTGCATCACAGATCAAGCTATATACCTGTACAAGTCCCAGGCTGCCGGATGAACGCTCCGCGCTGCTGTTACTGACGGCAGTGGACGCAAGAGTATTAGTATTCGTATTGTGCCTATTTGGGCCGTCTTCCTAGGCGCACGAAGGGTGGGTCTGGACAGAGGTGGACCCTCGCAACATACACTGTAGTGGGCGAGTGTGATGGACTGTTTGCAGGGTTGGACATGCAACCCGCCAGTGGTGAGAATGCCCACACAGGTCCGAAGGACGGGCGCCGTGTGGGGTCGCGGAAGGCTCCGTTCGTCGGAACTTTTCTGCAGCTTCGAGATTGGCACGTCTGCCGCCACGAATCGGCATCGGCCAAAAAAAAAAAATGAGAAAAATCAAATCAAAATAGTAATAAAAATTAAAAATTAAAAAATCGAGATCACCTAGTGTTCCTTCGGCGTGTACGTTTTGTCAATTGACCGAATCCACCAAAGTGAGTACAGCGTCTGACATCGACGGCAACGGTCCGACGTAACGCCAGTCGAAGCGATGTGAGGCAAAACAGCCTTATGAGAGTTCTGTGATGAGAGCGCCGCCGGACCGATGCAGCAGCAGCAGCAGCAGCTGCTGCAATACCCACGCACAAGCAGCGTGTGCCGTGTGCCTGGTCACTCCGCCATTCCGTAGCACGGGTCGTGTGCTTGCGGGGCGGGCCGTTTCCGACATGCTCAATCCCCCTCGCCCCAGCGGACGACCTTATCCGTGGCCATTGCCAAGCGGATGCTTGACAGAATAGCGATCGGTATGTACAGTATATAGGAGAACGGTTCTGCCATGTTGCTGCTTAAATCCTTCCCACCTTTCTTTCCTTCTACTCATTCTTCGGCTATCTTGTCCTTCACCTGTAGTCTTGCTTACAACCAGCGTTCAATACACCCAACAGGACACTGCGAATCAATCTTCTCAGTACTTCTCGTTCATCTTGTGTGACGAGCCACCTTTTGCTTCTGTCCTTACTACACCTCAGCGCCTTTTCTCGTCGCTCAAGCGTGCATTCAACCCCAGCAAAAATGGCACCCTCCGTCTCCGACGTCCGTCCTGTCGCGGCCCCGATGGTCAAGCCGGTGCAGCCTACGCCTGATCACAAGACCACCGAGGACCCGCGCGATTCCAACTTACACCGCGCCATTGCTCAGCACCCCTTCGGCGGCGCTGTCAACCTCCGAGACGTCTTCACTAACCAGGGTAAGTAGACTAAGCTTTCCGTCCTTGAATTGTTGGCTCCTGGGGTGGGTTTTTTTTTTTGGATTTCGTGGAGATTTTTTGGAAGGCTCGAGCCGAGCAATGATGAGACATTACTGCTCCTCTGGAAAAGGAGGGCCACACTCACACTTACCCTGTCGCTGCACCGGCACGCGTTACGTTGTAGGTCGGCTGCCGGTCCACACACCAACCAACCAACCAACAAAAAA